>JAHBCN010013115.1:0-25188 GCA_019359885.1 Listronotus oregonensis
TTTCAAGAATAATATAAAAAAACCCACAATTTTTATTTAAATTTTTTTTTCTATCTTAAAAAATAAAGGCCCCAGTTTTCCCTAAATATAATCAAAGACCCTGTCAATTTTAAAAAAAAAAAAAAAATCATATGAAAAATTTTTGTTGTCCAAAAAAACGTGATCCCAACTAACTAGCTTTTGGGACTTACCCCCCCCGGCCCAAGTTACAATAATAAATTTCGTAAGGGCGGACAAGCAGTTTTTACATGTCACGTGTTTTCGGGCGGTTTGAAGGCAGTTTTTTATATCACAAGGCCGTTGGATAAAAATCTGCTCGGCCTTGGCTTTAAAAATAAACTTAGCATTAGCCTATTTTTTTTTAAATTTTTTATACCAGAAAGTTTTTAGCCTTAATCAATGAAATTTTTAGCAATTGGTTTTAAAAACAAACTTTAAAAAACCGGCTTGATAAAAATACGAAAAATAAATTTATTACACAGCAAAAACAATTAGTCTGCAGGTATAAGGCCCGCGCATGAAATTTTTTTTAAAGCAACTACTTAGTTGTTTTGACAAATTCGAATAAAAACACGGTATTTAATCCCCCCCCGGCACAGTTGATTTTTTAAAACCGTGTGGTTACTCTGTTTGCGGGTTTCAGTATCGGAAGCGAAGTCAAACAAGAGACTTTGTATAAAACATACTTTTATAAAAATAAAAAAAATAGTATAAATGCCTTTTTTTTATAACAACTTATCTTTACTGTATCTAATGTATCTAATCTTAATGTAAAAAAATTTTTAAATTTAAAAAAAAAAAAAAAAAAAAAAAAAAAAAAAAAAAACATTAAACAATCATCCTTTAATATAAAATTTAAATAATATATGAGTATTGTTATATAAACTAATATTTAAATAATAACTTTAACACCCTTTAACCTTAAAAAGGGTTTTAGATACGTGCTTTGGGATTGATACCAAAAAGTACTAGTGACTAACCTTTCAAGATTATTTTTTAGCCTTTTTTTTAAAAACCATAAACCCATTACCCTTCCCCGAAAAAGTTAAAAAAAAATTTTTCTAAATTTTTTTTTTCATTCTGCTATCTTATATCTATGTACAATTTAAGACTTAAAAATAAGGTTTAATAATATTTTTATGTACCCCTTAGGTTTATCATTTACATTTAAAACTACATTGGGATTTTAATATCTAAAATTTTAAATGGCCTTTAAACAAAGGTGCTAATTTTTTCCTTTTTTTTTTAAACCATTTTTTTTTTTTTTTTTTTTTTCCTTTTTTTTAAAAAAAGGAACCCAATTTTTTTCCCGGGATTTTAAAAATTTTTTAAAAGGGGGGGTTTTTTTTTTCCCCCTTTTTTTTTTTTTTTTCCCTTTTTTTTTTTTTTTTTTTTTTAAAAAAAAATTTTTGGATTTAACCCCGCTTTAGTTTTGAAATTTAAGTTATCCCTAATGTTAAAGCTTTTTAAATCTAAATAACCCAAATTGGTTTGTTTCAAATATTAGAAAAAAAATTTTTAGAAGTTTGCCCGTTTTGTTTCCCTTTCCCATTTTTTAAAAACTTTTTAAGTAAAGCGTTGTTTTTTTTATTTTGGTATTAAACCAAAATAAAACCCCAATGCCAATTCCTTTCCTTTTATTTGAATGATCCCGGAATTTCACATTTTTAAAAGTGGTTTTCCAGACCCCAAAAAATTTTTTCCCTTTTTTGGTAATCGTTGAACCCCATCCCCCCCTTTAACGTGTGAAAACTTTAAATTTTGTTAAATTTTTACAAGTTCCCATCCCGAATTAATTTTTTGCATTTTAACATTTTTCATTTATTGGAAATTTAAAAAGTTTCGCATTTTTTTTTTAAATAAAATTATTTTTTATTTTTTATTATAATTAAATAATAAATTTTATTTATTTTATTAATTTATTTTGGGGAAAATTTTTTTCTATACCTTTGCCAATTTAACGTTCCAAGCACGTTCCTTTCGGAAAAATGTTTTTTAATTGTTTTAACTTGGTAAAATTGAATTTTTTAAGTTTTGAATCTTTTTAGAATTTTTAATTAATCGTTTTATTTTTCCCCCAACATGATCAACCATCCCCCCCCGGGCTGTACGTCTTTTTTCTCCACGGTTGTTTATTCTGGGTTTTTACAAAAACCCCCCTCATTCTAACTTGTGCCTAGTTTAAAACATTCACACTCTCACATATTTTTTCATTTATTTTTTAAGTCTTTAGATTCTAAACTATATTAAAATTAATTTCTGGGTACCGATGATAATGTGGATCCGGCTATTCCTTGTATTTTTTTGTTTTTTTTTAGTGTCTACTATTTCATTATTAATTAAAGAGTTTCAAAAAAAAAAAAATACTCGTCCCGAATAATTAAAAAAAAATATTCTTCCATTAAATTAAACTTATGTAATTTAAGGCGTTTATATTGTAACTTGAATCTTTTTTTTCTGGGTCCAAAAAAATTTTTTGTTGAATTATCGGTTGTAGCGCTTGGGGAACAAAAAACCGGTTCCCCCTTGTTTCGACCTTGGCCCCCATTAATTTTTGCGTTGTTTTTTTTTGGTTCCCTTTTTTGGAATTTAGATTTTTCCCTTTGGGTTTGTATAATTATCAAAGGGGCGATAATTATTTTTGTTACCCCCTTTTTTTATGTGGCCGTAATTAAAGTTTTTTAGCCTTTTTTTGTGAAACCCAGTGAGGTGTTTGTTACCCCCTTCCCAGCGCTAACACTGCGTTTTTAAGTTTTAAACCTGGTTTTTTTTTGTCCTTAGTTCTTCTCCAAGTCCATTTGCAAAAACGTTTACTGCAATTTTTCACCCCCCAAACTCCCATTGCGGCTGTATTATTATCGGCCTGCGCTATCGTTAGATCGACCAATAGTGTCTGATCAACTTTGCGTAATCGTCGATACTTCTGCCGTCTTGTCTTGCGTTATGTAATTGTGTCGATAAAACTGCTGGTGATTTTTTCGTTAACAACCGGTTTTTATATCCCCTACTAGCTGTTCACTGTACCATACCAATTCTCTAACCTTACTTTTGCATTTTGCGTTAATTTTGTTTTTAAAACGTAATTAATCAATAAGGTTTGCCCATTATTGTCGATAAGACTGCTATATAACTCAATTGCGTCAATTAACTGTTTAGTGTATTTTCCGTGTTATCCATAGATGGTAACAAAGATGCCGCTGTTCTTAAATCAAATTTTTCCGCCATATTTATTTCCTCGGTATTACTATTATTTTTTAATTGTTCAGTTGGGTTATTTCCAACCAGATCTTTTAGTCTTTCGTTCAGGAGAGAACGCGATTTAAAAAGGTGAGATTCAATAGCTTTGTTATAATCTGAATATGATTTTTAAGGTTTGGGTCGTCAATAGCAGATGCTTGGACCTCTTTTGTATATTATTAAACTTATTTTCTAACTTCCCTACTTCTAAATAAATTATTTACTCTAACTAAGTCTATTCGGCGTTCTTTTGGCTCTTTTTTATAATGTCGCACAATTTAACTGATCCTCGTATATGCTTTTTAGCGAATTAAATACCATAATATTGTAATAAAATTAAAAAATAATAATTTCCAGACTAATAAAATGTTCTCTGAGAGCGCTTGAGCGTCGAGCAGACTTTAACACAATGTTCATAATAAATATACAAATAATAATAATAAAAAAAACTTTTTCCACTAATAAACTTACATACTATACTGCTGTCTGTGTTCTGGGTTAGGGTTGATCCTTGTTGTGGGGTTATGTCCAACGCTGTTCAGTGTTCTGGTTCTGGGACTTCTCAAACACGCTGGGTTCTGCTGCTGGAGTTCTGAAGTACATACTTCTGGAGAGATTCTTCTTAAGTTGTTTTCGATAGGTTTGCTTTATTTTTAGTAGGAACAACAATACAACAACAACTGTCAATATATATAGTAGTACTCTTACATCGTTAGGCACTTGGATGTTTCTTGTTCCACGATGAAATTTGAATTGACTCTCCAGAGTCAGTAATTTCCGCATGTTTGGAAGATGATTTGCCCATATTGGCGTCTATTTACCATATCACTGGACGGTATGCACTTTTTCTGACTTCTCAACATGTAACTGTAGGATCGCCATGTGGTGTACTCTGCTTTGTACTTGGGTTCGTAGTATCTGGTACACGTCAAGAAGTCAAACAAGAGACTTTGTATAAAACATACTTTAATATAAAATAGAAAAATAGTATAAATGCCTCTTAGGCTTTTAGTAACAACTTATCTTTACTGTATCTAATGTATCTAATCTTAATGTGTATAAATCAAGTTATTATATATATATATATAACATTAAATAATCATTACCTATTATATATACATACAATAGTTTACAATAATATATGAGTATTGTTATATAAACTAATATTTAAATAATAACATGGGTAACACCCTGTTAACCTTCACGGTCAATTGCTTTAGATACGTGCATTGGATTGATGACCTAACAAGTACTAGTGACTAACCTTTCAAGATTATTCTTTAGCCTTTTGTTTCAACCATGAATCCATTACACCGCAGCTAAATAATTGCGTCGGGAAAATATTCTGAGGGTGATTAACAGTTGCTGGCAGAAATAAACCACGAGGGTTTCTGTCTAACCGCGCGCAATGTCAACTATTCAGTTGCTGGACCACCTTTATTCAGAGAGGTTTTTCAACGTTTTTTGCTTTTAGCGCATTTCATAATTTTTAAAACAATGGCGGTAAACGTTATTTGGACTGCTATCAACCGGTGTTTTTGGGGAATTTTATAATTTATAAGGATTAAACTAAGCGCCCGATTAAAACATATCCATTTCTGTTTTTTTTAATAATAAAATAGATAGATGATTCTTTAATGGTGTCTCAGAACACTCACATTATATTTAATTATTAAGAATACATTTAAATTTTATTATATTGCCATAAAACACAACCTTGGGGTAAAATAAAGTAGTCGTAATATGTAAAATAATCCCTGCTCTCAGTACCTGGCACCTTTCCCTTATTCCAATATTTTCAATCTGTTTAAATGGGCATTCATACAATGAATCCCCGAAACGAATGTCATCATGTCTTCTAACATAATTATGAAGGATGTAACATGCTTTTACAGTGCTGTCAAAAAATTCGACATTAAATTTAAGTCAGGTGGCCTATAAAATATGCGCCATTTGTTTGCTAAAATACCAAATGAGGATTCCACCACTCTGCGTCCTCTTGTTAGTCTGTAGTTAAATATTTTTTGGTTTACTGACAGATTTTTGTTAGGATACGGTCTTAATACTCAGTACAAATGGCATTGCTTTTTCATTTTTATCATTGAAAGATGTTTAGATCAAGGGACGTTTAATTCATTTCTTTTAAGTAAATTTAAAAAAAAAGTAGCTTCTATGAAATACGTTGAATAAGCTTAGAAGCAACTATTTAGTCGCCAGTGCGCGATGGCGGACTACTCACGAGTGAATAAACTGTTTAGTTGCAGTGATTAAAGTTGCCAATGCGCGGGGGCCCTAATACTAAGATTTAGGTTGTATTTTTCTAATAAACAATTATTTATTAGACCAAAGGTAATTATAATATTAAATAATTTAATTATGGCCACTTTTTTTCCTGCTAAATAGTTTAATATATCAAGGCATATGTTTTATCTACACAACATTAAGTTATGCTTTACAATTATTGCAGATAGAAATGTGTTTAGCACAAACACCAATAATTATCTGATAACTAAAGAAGACAAAAGAATAGCAATTAAAAAATAATACACCTATATAAAAAAACCAAATAAAATTTTAGTATACCATATAACAAGAAAATATAATAATTTATTTTTAAAAAATTAATTAAAATATACTTTATGAATCAGTTTTTTATATAGGTATTACTAAGTATAATAAACTAGACATCAAAATTAAATCAGAAAATAGTCTTAGAAAATTAAGTTAATTATTTATAACCGAAACAAAATAAATAAAAAATTGACCGGTAAATGTTTGAAAAACTTAATATTTTGTAATTTATTAATGTAAAACTGGCAAAAAACTATATAAATCTTACTACTACTACTACTACTACTACTACTACTACTATAAGAAAAAATTAAAAATATTTAGTTTAAGGATCATAAATCTTCCTTCTTAATAACAAAGAAAATTTATATTTTAAGGGGCACTTTTTAGAATCATTTGTTTCCTGGTATTTTCCACACGAAAAAGTAAAAAACCCACATCTTGGAGTCATTCGTTTTCTAAGCAAGAGTTTAAATTTTGGACAATAGCTTGTAATAAAGGGAACACAAGAAAGGGATAAAAAACGCATTGTTTAAATATTATTTTTTATATTAAATATAGTAAACACGCGAAGGACCTATACAAAATGTTGAAAAGATATAAAGAGTAGGCGGGAAACGATAAAAGTCGCAAAAAAAGGTAATTCAATTTAAGACATTTTTTATATTTCAAACTTATTTAAATGAGTAAAGAACATTCTAAAAGAATAAAATTAAATGACGGCAATCTACATGTCGCACCGCTGCTCAAAGAAGTGTCATAACGCAGAAAAGTAGAGTATCGAGAAAAACGCGTTTGAAATTAGTTCTAACACTTTTTCTTTGTGTTTTGATACAAAAACAATTAAAATGAGCACATGTTGTTTAAGTACTTTTTAAAGGTTTTTAAGGCAAAATATTGTTTATTAAAAGTAATTTTATGAGTACAAAAATATTATTCAGTTTAAAAATACTAAAGGAACATAAACAATTACTTCACAGTATGTCATATGTCCACTTTTATCAACAAATCACCATGCGACGCCAGGAGGGGTAGACCATAGTCTAAAGAAATTCTATTGAAGTCCGCTCACTCAAGCGTGCCGCGTAAAATGCCCCTCCCGCCTACACCGATCCCTTGCCTATCGCCTACCCAGCGATCTTACGGAATAGCCGTGTTTAGCTTAGTTTTTGCAAGTGCCTTCGGTCCAGACGTAGTGAATTTATATAAGCGAAATCGTTTTTGCACGTTTTATGTTACACACTATTTTTAAATATATTTGGTAGTTTTTCTTATTGTACTGTTGATGAGTGTTGCGTTACTACACGTAACTTTGTTATTTTATAATCTTACAACAGATAATATTATTGGATTTGAAGAACTGTCCAATAAAAGATCCAATAATATTGCCACCAGTGCTTTAGTGGTAATGGTGAGGGGAATATCGCACAAGTGGAAAATGCCTATTGCCTATTTTTTCACCCAAAATTCCACAAATATTGAAGATTTAAAAAAAATAATATTCGAGTCGATTCGAAAACTTTAATCGGTAGGTCTTAACGTTTTGAAAGGCCAAGATAACTGCTTACTTTATTAAGAAATTAATAAACTATTTGACTTATTAAATTCCGGTAACCCAATAACATGTCAAGCTTTTATAGATACTGTAGAGCATATTAAATTTTTAAATAAAATGGACACCTTTTTTTCAAATTTAAAAGTTTTGGACAGAAATAAGCAAAATGTTTCTAATACTCTTAAGTTTGTATATGGATGGAGACTAACTATTTTATCAGTTTAACAGTTATGAAAAAAATTACAACAAACAAACTACCCATTTTTACTAACTCGTCATTTAAATCAGGACTTTTTAAAAATTATTTTGGTTAAATTAGAAATGTTTGTAAAAATGTAAAAAATCCAACAGCCATTCAATTCTGTAGAGCCTTAAAAAAATGTTCGCGTTAAAATCCTTTGACCCAGACAGAAGGTGGAAACACATCAGAAGAAGCTTACCATATTTAATTAACGATTGCCCCTGACCTTTTAAAAGAAGGATCATTTTTACCGAAAAAAACAAGAAAAAAAATCACTTCCTTCTAACACTTCAAAATAACCATTATAAAAATTTAGAAACCGAAGAGGGCAATGCTTTGGGATATGTTGGTGGATACTTTTTGAAGAAATGTCTTTTAAAACACACTTGCGCCATTTGTGCAAATTATTGTAATTCTTCTGAAAGTAATAGATCTATATTGTTTGGGGAATTAAAAACCCATTTGGAGGCCTAAAAGTACCACCAAAAATATTTTTAAATTATTTGCAATCTTATAACCTATTTTTTTAGAGTTACAAAATGGGTTATTTATGTCTTGGGCTTAGCTGTTCGCCGTGTAGAGCAGAATGCCATGGGTAAGAATTTGCTTTTTATAACGAAAGTAAATTAGGCGCCACGGTGTTTCTTCTATATATAGTTACATAATCGTTTTAAATTGGTTTGAAACCCCGAAAGTAACCAATTTCTAATAATTAGTATGATGTTTATGAAATCTCGACAAGACTGAGATAAAAGTGACTTAATATAAATATATAAAAAAGGGGGATTAAACTCATAAACAGTCAGTTTAAATATATTATATACTTACATATTATTTAAAATACCCCATACCATTTAAATAAATGTAATTTAAAACATTTTCTAAAAAAAAATTACTTGAACCTTTCTGATTTTCTTTTAAACTCAACGCAATTGTGTAAAAAAAGAACGCCTATTACTACCTACCAAGGAAGTTTAAAGGTGTATGGAAGACCAATACTGTAGAACAAAATTGTCCAGGCGTGCAGGGCAGCGGGAATAGGGGGGTTGGCCCCGCGAAATTTGCGCAATGAATAGGTCAGGGCCGGATTTCCATAATTCTTTGTTACTATCTATAAAATTGACATCATCAAATGTCAAATTCTAACATTCACTTTTTTTTTTATTTTTTGCACAAAATTGTTGGTTATTAAAATATACTACTATAGAATATTTAAAATTATTGTGTAATATTGGATTTTATATCATCTGATATAATATGGAAAGAGTAGATGGCGCCACTTTACTGCCTTCTATTTAAATGGTCGATATTTTTGGAAGTTTTGTATTTTTACCAAAAATCTTTGTAAATAAATAAAAACACGATTTTTAAAATAAATTTTAAACATTGTATGATAGTATTATGTACTTATCACCAATTTTGTGATAAAAGAAGGGCAAGATAGTGTAAATGAGTTTAATCTAATCCTAAAATTCTGGTTGTACATTAAAAAGTGAAAATTTTTATAACTGCTTTTTAGGCATATACTTTTCACTAATAACAAACATTCATGAGACAGAATAACAGTGGTTAAAAATGTTTAGTAACCTTTGGTACCTGAGTATCCATTGTAACAGTATCCGTTAAATGTTATGTGTGTACAGAATGTCGAGCTTAAAAAGTTGATAATGCAAGATTAAGAAACCAAAAATCTAATTTATTTTTAAACAAATGGTATTGTCTCGAAAGTTGCCTCCTGTCCGATTTTGATCAAATTTGGTATACAGGGGTTTTTTGGGACGCTGATTACAAATCTGAAAATATCTTTTCGGCAACGTTTCGTTACCGAGATCTTCATCATCAAAGTTGAAAATTAAACTAACCTCATTTTCACTATATTCTCCCTTCTTTTTGTACACAATTCTTGATTTTTACACTAAAGTGGCACACAATATTTTATAAACACCTTTTAAAACCTTGTATTTTTATTTATTTTACATCTTTTTTCCATTAAATTGCGAACTTTTAAGTTCAAAGGCAGCAGCCATATTTGCTAAAAAAATAAAAGTGTAAAAAAGGTGTAAAATAAACATAAAAACTAGTTTTTAGAAGGTGTTTGTGAAATATTGTGTGCCAGTTTAGTGTAAAAATCAAAAATTTTGTGCAAAAAGAAGGAGGAATAGTGTAAATAAGGTTAGTTTCATTTTCAATTTTGATGATGAATATCTCGAAAACGAAACATTGCAATTTTTTTCAGATTCGTAATCAGCGCCCCAAAAAAACCCTGTATACCAAATTTGGTCAAAATCGGAGAGGAGGCAACTTTCGAGACAATTACCAAACAAATACAGAAAAAGCAAAAAGGAACTTTAACATAAAATTGTACTTCCTTTCATTCAATTAGAGGGACCTGAATATATTAAAATTTGCCTGGTCTGCCCAGTAATCAATAATTTTGATCCTTTAAAAGAGTGTACTAAATTATTAAATGAAATAAAAGTATCTAAATGTAAACCTTCTTCCTTTTTAATAATCCACAAAAATACACAAACATTGTAAAAATCATCTAAAAGATAGTTAAGATTGCCTTACTTTTCTCAATAATATTTCCTATAAAATTTTAATTTTCTATTATTCATAATTGATACATTATTATTTATTCGGTTACCTAACGTTACGTTTTATAAGAAGCACCTAATTTAGATATAAAAAGTACTTACCTAAAGTTAAAAAGACGGGTATGTTACCCTTGGATTTGCAAGACAAAATCATACAAACTCTAGTCATTTTGTTACGATATTATAAGTTACAAACAATAAACACAAAATTATAGTCACAATTTAATAAACACTAATCACTAAAATAAGATGGTTTTTATCAATCCAAAAAACGGTATTCCGGCTCTCATAAAAGTATAATGTGTTGGGCTAACTTCACACTGATTTATCAGTGTGTAAGTAGGCAACACATTAAATTATTTCGTGGAATTTTGTTATTCCGCAGAATCGGCGGGGCCAACTCTGATAGTTATTTTCATACTGGGCTGGACATTTTTTGATCGAATGGGCCATAGCATTAGGCTTCCATACACCTTGCTACCTACTTGTACAAGCAGAAGAATATACAGCGCTATTAAACCCCAAAAAAATATAATTAATTAACTTTAAACCAGAAATGGTCCCTAACAATTTCTATAAAAAGTAACAATAATAAACTAAATTTTTACATAGATTTTATTTAGTGAAATTTATATAAAATAGGTAAATACGTCGTCGCAGTCCGATAGAAAATTCATATAAAAAAAGGAAAAATACAACCTGTTTTTTTTTATAGGCTGTTTAACTGCAGGTTAGGCTACCTGAAATGTCCTGCTATCGCTAAGCATCGAGTTGGTCACTATGACGGCATGTCACGTGGTCACGGTTCAATGAATACCATAAAAGATAAAAACGAAAGGCCTGGGAGATAAATTAGACTAGCGAATACACTCCATTAAGTGAAACCATTTCTAAAACCATGTTTAAAAAAAACTGTATTAGAACCTTCTAAGGTCAAAAAAGAATAAAACCTTTTATAATAATATTAAAACAGGTATTATTTGGGTATTTATGGGTATTCACGTGGCCTAAGCCAAAAAAACAATAGAGAAAAAAAACAAAATTGAACTTACTATAAATGCGGGTTTAAGAGACTGGCTCAAGCGAAAATCCAAGGAAAATTACTTTGAAACGTGGCAACACAGCGGTGACGGGTAATGCGAAATCGTGTTCAGAAATAATCGATAAAGCCACTGAGACGGTATTGATTAAGAGAGTGTTGTCACACTTTATAAAATAACTTTAGAAAAATCGACGCTAAATTTTGTAAATAATTAATAAGTGAAGAAAACTAACATGAAAAATAAACTTGTAGCTTTACACGCTACAATTATCCCTCTCCCATAAAAAAATTAGTTATCGAAGATAACTATATTTTTTATCAGTAATAAAACGCTATAAGAAAACAAGAGTAAAAATATTGAACCTATAAAACATAACATCCATTTGTTAAAACAAAATGGGGGCATCGTTATAGTACGATGACCAGAACTGAATTTTTTTTATTATTATATGCGAGAGTTCATATTTATTATACATTAAAGTTTGCAAACAGAGAAATCAAAAGCCAATCTGATAATAAAGATAAAAACTTGAGATATTAAAAAAACTGTATAATTTGTAATAATGTTTTTTTTGTAATTTAACCTACCTTTGTTTCTTTTTTTTGTTACCAAAGTCATTTATTTGTTAATAACTGCTTATAAAAATAAAAACACAATAAATAGAACGCTCTCCGCATAAAATATAATTAACCTGAAGTTAGTCTGCTGCACCGTGGCCACCCGTGGCCGGGTGTGTTCAAGGTTAACGGCGGCATTTTTGCGACATTATAAGAGTGATTATTATTAGAATATCTTTAGGCGGTAGGTAGACCGTCGGCGGTAAAACTAAAACTTTATTGTTATTCCCACCTACGCTCGGAACCCCATCGTTTTTCCCCATAGTGGTTTTACGTTACATATTTCGTAAGTCTAAGGGGTTTTTTGCTGTAAAGTATACCAATGGATCCGGCTTACCGAAACCTACATTGTCCATTTATTAACTTATTTTGGCCCAAAAATAGACTTTTATCGATTTTTCCTCCGATATAGATAGATCAGATATTTTTAAAAAGTACAATAAATAGTCCAATGACAATTTAAAAGACAAAAAAAAGAGAAAAAGTTTTAGTCAAAAAAGTTTTAGTTCTTATGTTTTTTAGAAATTAAAATAAAAATAGCAGATTTTCCTTTTTTGCGGTTCTGTCAGTACATGCAATAATTTTTACCTATTGCTTACATTTTACGTATTCCGATTATGAACGTCAAATTTTTCCGCACTCATATAGATCACTAAATTTTGTGCAGTTATCCTAACAAACATTATTAACGCAAACTTAGCTGAAACCCAAGTTAAACTAACTAATGAGCTATCAAAATTTCGTGCTGTACTTACAAGAAATACACTTGTGTTACGTGTTATAGAAATTATTATTCAACTTAGTAATTTCTTTTAATTGTTTAATTAAAAAACAAAATTTTAATAAAATAATTTATTTCGTGTTATAGTGTTTTTTATTTTAACTTGTCAGAATAATTAAATAATCTATTGTATTAAAAATTCCCAAATATTTTGCAATAACTTTATTATTAAATCTTTTTAACCTTTATTATGCCTCTAAGAGCAGTTACTTGATGAATAAGGGAAGGTTACTTTAATTCTCTTGTGATTTTTGAAGCTTTAATTAAAAAAAATAACAACATTAATTTATTGTGGTATGGATTTAAGAAAATGTTAATACTTATTTATGATATAAGTGTTAAAAGTACAATTTTAGGGGACAAATGTAAAAGTTTGCAGAATGAGCAAGAGTCCCTTAAAACGTACTTTTAACACAAATATCATACAACTAGATAAAAAGCCTGTCTCCGCCAGGCGAGGGGCAATATTAAGTAGCCTCTGTCTCCGTAAGACGCCTTCCGTACGGCTAACGGTAAAAAAACCCTTTTTGCTCCTATTTTTGTCCCGGGGGCGAAATTAAAAAAACGGGCTTCGTTAGGTTCTAGCCACTGCTAAAGACTACCACTGTGCCAAATTTCATGATTTTAGCTCAAGCCATAATTTCAGAATCACGTGGACAGACAAATAAATATATATACCTACCTACATATAAATATATCCACATTAGCAAATTATATATATAGATAGTTTTACTACAAACGCAATAATGCAGATAAAAATTAAATTATTTAAAAATTGGACTATGTAGTTTTACAAAGCATCGTATATAAAAATTATTAAAGTTGGCATTTGTTAATGAATACTAACACCCGTTTTTGGTGCTGGTTGGTTACGGCATGTTTACTTCAAATTTGATACATAGTCCCAGATAAAAAAGACCAGATACGAAACATAGCGTGGCGGCACGGTCAGCGTCCCCCACTATAATGATCCGCTCAACGGCGGATCATTTAGTACGGGAGCCGTTTCTCGCGTGCGTTGAACTGTTTAGTTTACTAGTTACTGTGAAACGAGGTTAGTGCGGGCGTAAAAGTCAGTTTTAATATATTTATTATTTTCGACTTTTATAACATGACAGGTTATAAGTGCATATGTAGATGCTGTACATCTAATAATAAAGAAATAACTTTTTTTTCGCTTCCAAGTGACTCTATAAGGTAAGTTCGAATTATTTATTCAGATTCAAAAATCACAATAGACATTTTTTAGACGTGAAGCTTGGCTTCGTGCTGCTATAATAATCACACTTTCAAATTATAATGCGCTTAAAATTGTCAGAACTTTAAAAAAAAAATAATTATGAATATTGTAGAGGGTGATTAATTGAAATTTGAATATTTCAACATTGGTATTTCTATCATAATACGCGTTGTAAGATTTGAATATTACAATATTGGTATTTCTACTATTATATGATTTATTGGAGATATTCTAGTGTAAATAAAAAATTCCTGCTGTGCCTAAGTTATTATTTGGACGCTTGAAGAAAAAATATACAGGGTGCCCGAAAAGTCTGGACTGGGTCAAATATCTCGAGAACGAAAGGTTGGATTTCCAAGATTGCAACTAAACTTTGTTTTTGACACAATTGTCTATCTAATTCTTATGTCAAAAACCACCCCCGCCCCTCTTAAGGGGGTGAACGTAAGGGTGGTTTTATATTTTTAAATAGAACCCCTATTTTCTTGCATTTTCGGATTCCCCAAAAAATTCTGTGTCTGGCCCCCAATTTTCACCCCCAACCCCCGCCACCCCTTCACAGGGGATGAAAAAAACGAAAAAAAAGTTAAAAAAATAAAACTAAAACTGAACAGTTTAAATATTTAATTAAATCCGCAATGAAAATAGACATGTAACCCCACCTCAAATTTCAACCCCAACCCTCGCCACCCCCCCTCAGGGGATGAAACAAATTAATAAAACAAAATTGAAACTGAACCTTCTAAATTCTTAATTAAATCCGTAATAAAAATAAACATTTTTTTATTGCAATATTATTTTCTTAATTTTTGTCATCCCCCATGAAAGGGTGGCAAGGTTTGAAGGGTAAAATTTTAGAGGGTCAATATTTTTCTGACATGTTTATTTTAATTATGGATTTAATTAAGAATTTAGAATGTTCAGTTTCATTTTCGTTTAAATAATTTTTGTTATCCCCTGTGGAGGGGTGGCGAGGGTTGGGGTGAAATTTGAGATTGGGTAACATGTTTTTGTACATGTTTTTTTTTTATTGCGGATTTAATTAAATATTTAAACTGTTCAGTTTTAGTTTTATTTTTTAACTTTTTTTCGTTTTTTTCATCCCCTGTGAAGGGGTGGCATGGGGGTTGGGGTCAAACACAGAATTTTTTGGGTCATCCGAAAATGCAAAAAATAGGGGTTTCTATTTAAAATTATAAAACCACCCTTACGTTCACCCCTTAAGAGGAGTGGGGTGGTTTTTGACATCAGAATTAGATAGACGATTGTGTCAAAAACAAAGTTCAGTTGCAATCTTGAAATCCAACCTTTCGTTCTCGAGATATTTGACCCAGTCCAGACTTTTCGGACACCCGTATTTTAATATTAAACCCAAGTACATATTCCAATACTGAAGCTTAAAAATAGTCATTATTAATTTGCATACCTTTTAATTTTGACAGATTCTGCAATACGTTCCTGTCCTTAAAAATAAAAAGTCTGATTTTCAGTAGTGCAGTGCCTGCCCGTTAAAGAATGCCCGGCTATAGCGATGCCTTTGTGTGTTGCTCGAGTCAAGAACTTCAACGGCGACCCGCTTTCACATCTGGTTTAGTTGTGGTGACTATGTCACAGATTTAACTAAAACCAGATGTGAAACCAGGTCGCTCGATTAAGTTCTTGACTCGAGCAACACAAAAGGCTCGCTATAGCCAGAGGCATTCTTTAACGGGCAGCGGCCACCCACTACTGAAATCAGACTTTTATTTTTAGAAGGAACGTATTGCACGAATCTGAAAAATTAAAAGGTATGCAAATTAATAATGACTATTTTTAGCTTCAGTATTGGAATATGTACTTGGTTTAATATTAAAATACAGGGTGTCCGAAAAGTCTGGACTGAGTCAAATATCTCGAGAACAAAGGTTGGATTTCAAGATTGCAACTGAACTTTGTTTTGACACAATCGTCTATCTAATTCTGATATCAAAAACCACCCCCACTCCTCTTAAGGGGTGAACGTAAGGTGGTTTTATAATTTTAAATAGAAACCCTATTTTTTTGCATTTTCGGATTCTCAAAAAATTCTGTGTTTGGCCAATTTTCACCCCAACCCATGCCACCCCTTCACAGGGGATGAAAAAACGAAAAAAAGTTAAAAAATAAAACTAAAACTGAACAGTTTAAATATTTAATTAAATCCGCAATAAAAAAAAACATGTAGAAAAACATGTTACCCAATCTCAAATTTCACCCAACCCCCGCCACCCTCCACAGGGGATAACAAAAATTATTTAAACAAAAATGAAACTGAACATTCTAAATTCTTAATTAAATCCATAATTAAAATAAACATGTCAGAAAAATATGTGACCCGATCTAAAATTTTACCCTTCAAACCTTGCCACCCTTTCATGGGGGATGACAAAAATTAAGAAAATAATATTGCAATAAAAAAATGTTTATTTTTATTACGGATTTAATTAAGAATTTAGAAGGTTCAGTTTCAATTTTGTTTTATTAATTTGTTTCATCCCCTGAGGGGGGTGGCGAGGGTTGGGTGAAATTTGAGGTGGGGTAATGTTATTTTCCTTGCGGATTTAATTAAATATTTAAACTGTTCAGTTTTAGTTTTATTTTTTAACTTTTTTCGTTTTTTCATCCCCTGGAAGGAGGTGGCGGGGTTGGGGGTGAAAATTGGGGGCCAGACACAGAATTTTGAGGAATCGAAAATGCAAGAAATAGGGGGTTCTATTTAAAATTATAAAACCAACCTTACGTTCACCCCTTAAGAGGGGCGGGGTGGTTTTTGACTAAGAATTAGATAGACAATTGTGTCAAAAACAAAGTTTAGTTGCAATCTTGGAAATCCAACCTTTTGTTCTCGAGATATTTGACCCAGTCCAACTTTTCGGCAACCGTATATTTTTTCTTCAAGCGTCCAATAATAACTTAGGCACAGCAGGAATTTTTTATTTACACTAGAATATCTCCAATAAATCATATAATAGTAGAAATACCAATATTGTAATATTCAAATCTTACAACGCGTATTATGATAGAAATACCAATGTTGAAATATTCAAATTCTCAATTAATCACCCTTACAATATTCATAATTAATTTTTTTTAAGTTCTGACAATTTTAAGCGCATTATAATTTGAAAGTGTGATTATTATAGCAGCACGAGCAAGCTTCACGTCTAAAAATGTCTATTTGATTTTTGAATCTGAATAAATAAATCGAACTTACCTTATAGAGTCACTTGGAAGCGAAAAAAAGTTATTTCTTTATTATTAGATGTACAGCATCTACATATGCACTTATAACCTGTCATGTTATAAAAGTCGAAAATAATAAATATATTAAAACTGACTTTACGCCCGCATAGCCTCGTTTCACAGTAACTAGTAAACTAAACAGTTCAACGCACGCAGAACGTCCGTATAAATGATCCGCCGTTGAGCGGACCATTATAGTGGGGGACGCTGACCGTGCCGCCACGCTATGTTTCGTATCTGGTCTTTTTTATCTGGGACATAGTGTCACTTTTAGCTCATTTTAGTTTTTACTTAAAATCAACTCAAAATAAAAGAAAATGTAGAAGAAAGTATTGGTTGCATCAATCCATTTAAAGAAATAGATAAAGCGGCCAGTAGAGCATCGCTAGATTTACTGCCCCGGAAATCCTGTATATAATATTGCCTACAATAAGTGTGGGAATTGGTGTAAGGAGAAAGGTGTTGCTGGAAAATTTACTGAAAATATATTCTTTTCGTATTTTGAGGAAAAAGCGAAGATTTGAAAAGCATCATCGTTATGGTCTACTTATTCAATGATCAAAGCTATGCTACGCATAAACAATGGCGTAGATATCAGTATATTTTTTAAGCTTATCGTTTATTTAAAGCGCCAAGGAGAGGAATACCAGCCCAAAAAATTTTAGATTCTGAGCAAAGCGCCAATTGACCAGTTTCTGAACTGGGTACCTGATGATGAATACCTTCTGATGAAAGTAGTTAACATTTTGGGAACTTTTGGTGCCTATCGCAGGGTTGAGCTTTGTTAGTTGACTCTTGATGTCTTAAAAGATATGGGCACTTCATTGATGATTTACATACGAGATACTAAAACCAAGGTACTACGAAATTTCACTATCGTTGAAAAATTTTATTTGGATTATTATCTAAAGTATATGGCGCTTTGTCCAGCAAATGTAGGGATCGAAATTAACTCTTTTGGAAAAATCCCTGCTGCTGTAGCAAGATTTCTGCAGCTTCCAAATCCGATCGTCTCTACGGGGCATCGTTTTCGCCGTTCTTTAGCGAGTTTACTTGCCGATACTGGAGCAAATTTGATGACAATTAAGACGCATGGGGGGTGAAAATCCTCTACCGTTGCTAAGGGATACATCGAAAATTTCTTGGAAAATAAGAACTCTATTGCCAGAAAGTTACTTACAGTGAAAACATGTGAAGCAGATCGTGCCTTAACGTCGACTAAGAATGCGGTTTTTTCTGTTCAATCCAACTACGGAGAATGCTAGAACTGGAAAGAACTTTGTTTTTCAGGTTGTTTAAATTATACAATTAGTATAAATGTTAATAAATAAATAAACATTGACGTTACCTTTTAAAATTTGTCATTTTACTTTTAACACTAGTGCTTTAAAATGTTACTTTAAGGCACTAATGCTTTAAAGTAATATTTTTAAGGCATCTAAATAGTGCTAAAAATTGAATTTTTAACACGTTTGTAGAAGAAAAAAGACTTTAATTAGGCAATTTCTGTCGGTGTGCCCTTATTTATTATAGCAGCGATTTTATTTTATTTACCATGTATAATTATTTTAGTTTTTGTTTAAATATCCCCAATTAAATAAAACTGCCAAACTTTTGGAAATTTTATCAATTCGTCGTGCTTGCGAATGTAACAGATTCACGAAGCCCATGTAGAACTCTAAAAATGTTTTTTGTTAACAAAAAAAAATCTTCTTTTTCATATTTAACTCGACAGAACTTGGGGGACTAACAGTGTAAATAAAGTGATGTTTTTTAAAAACGGTTAGGACTTAGTTTTAAGTTAATAGTTAAGGTAGTTGTACCTCGGCAGTCGTATTCAAAAGAACAGTCGGTCAGCCGTCGCACAGTGGGACGAAGCGTCACCTCCTAGTTACTTTACAGCTCATATAGTCCAACCGTTTAAGCTCATTATTTTTTTAAATTCTCGTCTTGAATTTGCCTATCGATTTCTCTTTTTGCATTTTTGATTTGGGTTATTATTTTTTGACAATTTGTCTCCAAACTTTGATTTGTATGAAAAAAAAAACTAATTTCGGCAGAAATGATCAAGATTAAATACATTTTTTTGCTAAAAATCCTTTCTCTTGTAAAAAAACGGCCTAAAAATGAGGCGCAATATTTTTGTTATTCTACCAACGGCCAAATCTTCCGAAATTTTTTACGCAAAAAGGAATTTTACTTATAAAACGTACCAGAAAAATTTGATTGATTAAAACCTGTTTAGAATTATTTAAAGAATGCGGATAATCTTTTTAAGAATTATTAATAAACACATTTTGGTTTTTTGGAAAAATGGCCAAATGGAAAAATTTTGAGACTGTATATATATATATATATATATATATATATATATATATATATATATATATATATATATATATATATATATATATATATATAATAATTTTTTATATATTTATATATATATATATATATATATTTTATATATATAATTTAATATAATTTTTTTAATTATTAAATATATGTAAAATTTTATTAATATAGTATTATTAATTTTAATTTACAGACTGCTTTAGATTAAAGTGTCCGATGAAATGATTTAAACTCTTAAACCGAGTCGGACCAGATATTCCAGATTTATAGTCGATACCCGGCTATCTACGCCATGATCAACCATGGAATTCCAATGTACTCTATCACGCCAGACCTGAATTAGTGGTCAAAAAGCTTTTTCCCTACCGAAATTCATCCTTTAGGACCAAAACTATCCCCAGGGGGAGGGGGGGAAATCAAGTTATGCACGCTGGAATGGCAACGGGGGTATTCTTATGTACTTGTCATTGTGGACTTGAATTTGTAATAAAAAGGTTTTTACACTACTGATATTCACTCTCTAGAACCTAAACTACCCCTAGGTAGGAGTGGCAAAGCGAGTTCTGGACGCTGGAATCGCAACGTTGGTATTTTAATGTAGTTTTCAACGCTGGACCCAAATTAAAATTCATTCTCTAGGACCAAAACTACCCTTAGGGAGGAGTGGAAAAACAAGTTGGGGCCACCGGTAACGTAACGGTGGTGTTTTTATGTACTTGTCAACGCTGCACCTAAATTTGTGATCGAAAAGTTTTCACCCTACTGTTATGCACCCTTAAGGGCCAAAACTACTACTGGAGAGGGGGGGGGAATCAAGGTTTGGACGCAGAAATTGCAAAGGTGGTATTCTGATGTACTTGTCAACTCTGAATCCAAAATTGTGATCTAAAACTTTTTACCCTACTGTAATGCACCCTTAAGGACCAAAACTACCCCTGGGAAAGGATAAGAATACCACCGACGTGCAAAACTCCCTCTCCAGGGGTAGTTTTGATCCTAGAGGGTGAATTTCAGTAGGGGAAAAACTTTTTGACCATCAACTCTGGCATCCAAAAATCCGTTTTTCACCCCTTCTAGGGGTAGTTTTCGGCCTTTTGAACCAATCCTAGACGTGAAGGGCCTTTTATGAGGCCGGATTTGGATTAAGCGTAAAAAATACGTGAGAATATCATGGTCTGACACACGGATCTCGACTTTTTTTGTGGGGCTGTGTTATTTATTGATAAATACCCGCTAAGCCGTAATATAAACAAATTTTTTTCAGAATTTTTCTATTTAGTCATTTTTCCAGGGGTCCGAAAATGTATCCAAAAATTCTGAAAAAGATTATTCGTATTCCTTGAATAATTCAAAAAAAGATTTATTAGTCCGTTCCACTGCGACTGCGCCATCACTCCTAAGCCCACAAATTTTTGCTCTAAATTTTCTATTCCAGCCAATCTTGCAACTATGTTTTTCAAAATCAATCAGTAAATTCCGACGCATGCGCGCTGTACACTTTATTTGCGGGTCAAATACATGCCAGATTGGTTTAGTATATTTCTTTCAGGAGTTCAATGAGATTAATTTGTCATTATTTATTAATTATTATTTTAAAATCTGTAGTGTAACAATCAATGCAACTAATTTTAATCAAATCCTCAGTTGTTGGCCTATAAGAAAAAAGTTTATATGAACTTGTAGTATTCCTTTTACGTGCTTTTTTCATATCCGGGAGATTTCGTACATTTTCCCGGGCACCCAGTATGTATAAGAAATAGAAATGAGTTTCCTGTAACAAATTAAGTAATGTCTCTCTCGGTGGCATAGTCAACAACCCTGCCCATTACGCGGGCAACCCGGGTTCCATTCCTGGAGCCAAAGAGATTTCAACGGCTTTGCGGCGTCGAAACAAAGATATCCAAATAAAGATAAAAAGTAGATTTAAAGCAGTAACCGTCTAATTACGTGTTAGTCGCAGATTGGATAATATTCTAAATTACGCTTGTTAGGTATTATTTACACATTTTACCCTTCCCTTTTACAATTTCCAAACCATAATTACCCCACTGCTATAAAGTAAATTGGGTTTTTTAGGCAAATTGATTTCAAATAGAGTATAGACATGGCAATTAGATACTAATAATCAAAATACGCGACATGGGGATTTATAATCAAGTCTTCCAAGTTTTTTTCAAAATACATAAAAAATGAGTGCTTAGTAAGTTAAGGCAAAATTTACAAATGTCTAAGGCGGCACAAATATATATTTATATTTATATATATACAGGGTGTTTGATTAAGGCTGGCTACCGGGCTTATATGGAAAACTGTTGGCCCCAGGGGTTCAGGAAAAAAATCCTTATACCAAAAGTTAGCATAAAAACTCCATTAAAAATATTTTTACCTTTCGTAAATCTCCGCAAGGGGGCGTACCTAGTAGTCTAATTTTTAAAATTGACTTAAAATGACAAAATGCATTATTAAGCAGAACATTTCTTTATTCAGTTTTAGTCGATAATTCATTGGTTACAACTTTTTAATACCTTTTTTTATTTCCTCTGTAAATAAAGGAGTGGGGGAAGCTTTTGTTACTAATTTCAAAAAGTGCTGTATCTTTAGAATGCCTTAACGGATTGACCTCAACTTGAGCTCGTTTAAAAGAGAATACCCTACAGATTCAGCAAGTGTTTTGGTGATTACAAAAAGTTGACTAATAAACTTTTAAATTGGCAATATGTTGCAACCTAACTTATATTTTAATTTTTCTAGGTTATTTTAAATGGAAATATATACTCTTCTCTCGTTCATTATAACTATAATTTAGTTAGAAAAATACTAGTCAAAACCGCATTTCAATATCTCAAACCGTTAAACAAATATTTAGAATTGTTGTAAAAAAGCATTAAATTTTTAATTTACCCTCGTATTTTTTATTTAAAAAGTGCATAAAATGTTGTTCAGGCGAAAAATATGTTATTTTTTTCGATTTAATTAATAAAAGTTACCTCAAATATGCATTTCAAATATAATTTCTGATAAACATCATAATCCTTAAGATTCTCCTTGAAGATGATCGAAGTTAGCCATGAATTTCAATATAACCAACAAATGCCTAAATTAATGACGGGTAATATCACAAGAGTAATTTTCTCATTGTTTACGTTTTAATAACACCCCGTCTGGTAACTTTCGAAATAAACTTTAAGCATATCATACGCTTCTGCATTAGAATAAGACTTGATTCAATAATTTAGGCCAACTTTATGAATACCATTAAAACGTAAACAAAAAGAAAATTACACGGTGATATTACCTGTCATTAATTTAGGCCTTTGTTTGTTATATTGAAATTCATGGCTACCTTCGATCATTTTAAATGAGAATCTTAAGGATAATGATGTTTATCAGAAATTGTATTTGAAATGCATATTTGAGGTAACTTTTATTAATTAAATCGATAAATATCACATATTTTTCGCCTGAACAACATTTTATGAACTTTTTAAATAAAAAATACGAGGGTAAATTAAAAATTTAATGTTTTTTTTAAAACAATTCTAAATATTTGTTTAACGGTTTGAGATATTGAAATGCGGTTTTGACTAGTGTTTTTATAACTAAATTGTAGTTATAATGAACGGAGAAGAGATACTTTCCATTTAAAATAAACTAGAAAAATTAAAATATGTTAGTTGCAACATATCGCCATTTTAAATGTTTATTAGTCAACTTTTGTATTCATAAAACATTTCTGAATCTGTAGGTATTCTCTTTAAACGAGCTTAAAACAGGGTGTTATTATATATATATATATATATATATATAATATATATATATTATATTAAATAATATATATATATATATAAAAAATATATATATATATATATATTATATATATATATAATATATATATATATATATATATATATATATATATATATATATATATATATATATATATATATATATATATATATATATATATATATATATATATATATATATATATATATATATATATGTGTCATTTATCATTGGGTCTCATTGTATTTAGAATGTCATTTTCTCTCGAATTGGTTACAAAAATACAGGGTGTTCCATTTAAAATCCAAAAGTTGAGGTAATTTCCGATGAAACCGGAAATCGTCAGAAACAATTGAACACGTCATTCAATGCATTTTTAGGTCATATATGGACTTATGAGCTTTACATAAGATAAAGAAGGAAAACATGCTCATCATTCAGTTAACGGTTAGTTCGCGAAAAAATGTTTGCTGTTTTCCAATGGCAGTCAAACAATAAGTTTTCCTATTTTTCTTAGTTCCTAAAAAATATTATGAACGTATTATTGTTATTTGGTTGTCAATTAGTTGTCAGTCTTTTTGAAGTTTTTTGGAAAAAATATGGAAAGCCAAAAACGTTTTTCTGGGTTTTTAAACTCACAAGCGAAGCAAATTTTAATAAATCTTACCAACTATTTTACCCGACACGACGATATGGCAATAACCACCGAAGATAGGTTGCTAAAAGTATCAGAAGCTTTAGGAATTAGCTGTTAGAATTATTATTCGGGAGAAAAACGTAAATGTAGTGCCAAAGAAAGCTGAAAAACATAAACGAAAAAAGCCAAGAAACTGAGGATCTACGTGAAACCCAGAAAATGGATGTAGGTGATACAATTTATAATTTATATGCAAAGAAAATTCCTGTAACGTTAAAATCTCTCAAAGACGTTTTGAAGGAACGAGGTGTTTTGGATATTGGGCGAAAATAATTGCCTAAATTAGTGAAAAATATAGGTTTTTTCGCTACAGGAAGGACTGTAATAGGAGATACTTGTGCGAGAAACCAAAAAGTTGCTAGTCAGCGCCTGCAATTTTTGAAAAAATATATGGAGAATCACACTTCACAATTTAGGGATGTAGTTTTTTTGGATGAGACCTGGATATTTTCAAACGGACGCGAAAGCAAATCGTGGCAAGATAATTCACCAAGAAGTGTAAAAATAAAAAAGAGCTGTGGCTCTGGTACGAGATTTATAATTTTGCACGCCGGATCTTCAAAACGTTTTGTACCTGGAGCAAGTTTGATTTTTTCGTCAACTACCAAAAGCTTGGACTACCTCGATAATATGGGTAGCAGTTTATTTGAAAAGTGGCTTGAGGAACGATTAATACCAAATTTGGAAGGACCGTCTTTAATTGGTGAGTAATGTACAGGGTACCCGGTAAGCATGTAAAACATAATTTCGGGACCATATAGGAGATGTTAACAACACAACACTAACAGTTTCCTATTTTAAAAAAATCATAGTGCCACTAAATATAGACCCAAAAAGGTATCTAGACATTAACTTTTAAACAGGGCGTTTCATTAATATTGCGAATAATTTTAGCAAGGGTTTCCTTACTTAAAAATAAAAATAAATGTTCCGATAAACCTATGTCCGGAAATGCTTCATTTCGTAGATGTAGGCACAGATTTAACTTAATCTGGTTAAATATGTGATATAGGGTGTTAAAATTCTATTTTTTATTTTGTTTTTTCTTCATAGTTTTTGAAATTATATCCTGATATTTTAATTAAAATTGGTATTTGGGGGTTTTTTGACATGTAAATACGAATTAAATATTAGTAGGGCCCCATTTTTTAGGGGGGGCTCCCCCACACGCTCTACACCGTTTTTTTATACTTTTGATGCATCATAA
>JAHBCN010013116.1:0-25262 GCA_019359885.1 Listronotus oregonensis
AAAAGTAAAAACTCCAATTTATTGCCATTTCTAAAATATTAAAGCATTCTTTAAAATAAGAATCAAAATATAGTAAAAGGTACACCTATCTTAATTATTGTTGGAAAAACTCTTTTCATTTCTCGTAGAAAAACCGAGGCGAATGTGGTGGGCCACCCTGTATATTAAAAAAAAAAGATTGTACACTCGATAACTTACTTAATAAATATGCAAAGTTTCAAATAATCATTGAAGTCGTTTTTTCAGTAAACCTCAAAAAATACCTCATTTTCAGATTTTTACAGTGTTATAATCCCTTAAATACGGCCCTGGTTTTTTATTACGTATTTTTTCTTGACAACGGTGGTCGACTTGCCACCGAAACGTAGATTAGTAGCGATCTGCAAGTTCATAGGGGTCAATAGGGCTGAGCAGGCTCAATCCGTTATACTCCGGGACCTGGACCGAAGTGGTCCCATTTTTCCAAAAAGGCGAGTAACCTTAAAGAAAACATATTATAAAATATATTAACCTATAAAAATATTGAGGCATATAGCGAAACTTACACCCTCAACTTATTAGATTCATGTCAATTGCTAAATAAATAATAATAAAATGTTATAGTTATACTGGCCAACAAAAATAAAAGGTCTTTTGCCCTGGATCTACGTCCTAAACATATCTGAGCCATGCAAGGAAGTTTAAAGGTGTATGGAAGCCCAATACTGTAGAACAAAATTGTCCAGGCGTGCAGGGCAGCGGGAATAGGGGGGTTGGCCCGCGGAATTTGCGCAATGAATAGTAGGTCAGGGCCGGATTTCCATAATTCTTTGTTACTATCTATAAAATTGACATCATCAAATGTCAAATTCCAACATTCACTGTTTTTTTTTTATTTTTGCACAAAATTGTTGGTTATTAAAGGATACTATAGAATATTTAAAATTATTGTGTAATATTAGATTTTATATCATCTGATATAATATGGAAAGAATAGATGGCGCCACTTTACTGCCTTCTATTTAAATGGTCGATATTTTTGGAAGTTTTGTATTTTTACCAAAAATCTTTGTAAATAAATAAAAACACGATTTTTTAAAATAAATTTCAAACATTGTATGATAGTATTATGTACTTATCACCAATTTTGTGATAAAAGAAGGGCAAGATAGTGTAAATAAGTTTAATCTAATCCTAAGATTCTGGTTGTACATTAAAAGTGAAAATTTTTATAACTGCTTTAGGCATATACTTTTCACTAATAACAAACATTCATGAGACAGAATAACAGTGGTTAAAAATGTTTAGTAACCTTTGGTACCTGAGTATCCATTGTAACAGTATCCGTTAAATATTATGTGTGTAAGTATGTCGAGCTTAAAAAGTTGATAATGCAAGATTAAAAAACCCAAAAAATCTAATTTATTTTTAAACAAATGGTATTGTCTCGAAAGTTGCCTCCTCTCCGATTTTGATCAAATTTGGTATACAGGGTCTTGGGGCGCTGATTAAAAATCTGAAAAATATCTTTGCACGTTTCGTTTCCGAGATCTTCATCATCAAAGTTGAAAATTAAACTAACCTCATTTTCACTATATTTTCCCTTCTTTGTAATTCTTGATTTTTACACTAAAGTGGCACACGATATTTTATAAACACCTTTTAAAACCTTGTATTTTTATTTATTTTACATCTTTTTCCATTAAATTGCGGAACTTTTAAGTTCAAAGGCGCAGCCATATTTGCTTAAAAATAAAAGTGTAAAAAAGGTGTAAAATAAACAAAAAAAAAAGTTTTTAAAAGGTATTTGTGAAATATTGTGTGCCAATTTAGTGTAAAAATCAAGAATTTTGTGCAAAAGAAGGAGGATAGTGTAAATAAGGTTAGTTTGATTTTCAATTTTGATGATGAATATCTCGAAAACGAAACATTGCCGATTTTTTTTAGATTTGCAATCAGCGCTCCAAAAAACCGTACCAAAATTGTACTTCCTTTCATTCAATTAGAGGGACCTGTATATATTAAAATTTGCCTGGTCTGCCCAGTAATCAATAATTTTGATCCTTTAAAAGAGTGTACTAAATTATTAAATGAAATAAAACTACCTAAATGTAAACCTTATTTCTTTTTAATAATCCACAGAAATACACAAACATTGTGGAAATCATCTAAAAGATAGTTAAGATTGCCTTACTTTTCTCACTAATATTTCCTTTGAAATTTTCATTTTCTATTATTCATAATTGATATATTATTATTTATTCGGTTACCTAACGTTACGTCTTATAAGAAGCACCTAATTTAAATATAAAAAATACTTACCTAAAGTTAAAAATACGGGTATGTTACCCTTGGATTTGCAAGACAAAACCATACAACCTCTAGTCATTTTGTTACGATATTATAAGTAACAAACAATAAACACAAAATTATAGTCACAATTTAATAAACACTAATCACTAAAATAAGAAGGTTTTGATCAATCCAAAAAAAGGTACTCCGGCTCTCATAAAATTATAATGTGTTGGCTAACTTCACACTGATTTATCAGTGTGTAAGTAGCAACACATTAAATTATTTCGTGGAATTTTGTTATTGCGCAGAATCGACGGGGCCAACTCTGACAGTTATTTTCATACTGGGCTGGACATTTTTTGATCGAATGGGCCATAGCATTGGGCTTCCATACACCTTTAAACTTCCTTGGAGCCATGCCACATCAAAAACGCCCCAATTCTTAGAATTTTGAAAAGAAAAAAGTAAAATGAATCCACTAAAGAAGTTTTAAAGGAGTATTTTTCAAAATTTAGATACAGGACTGATATCTAGTTGTTTCACCGTGTTCAATTATAACCAAATTAGGCTTCTTTTTTACGTCTTTGCCGAAATACGAAGCCTCGCCTCGCTCATAAATTAAACCAGTAATTATTTATGGATCTTTTGTGTTTTTCCATCGCGACACACAAACGACCATAAGCAGTTGCGAGGCGAGCCCGTAGTGACATCTGTCCGACGAAAGCGCTCATAAATTAACTGTAGGTGGAATAATATACTTTTAATCAGACATTTTTTAAGTTTTTTTTTGTTATACGGGGTTCAACAGTGGCGGTATTTAGAGCCGCGTACACGTGACATACGAGACAGTGGCGGCTCCTGAGTATGGGGATAATTACCCCCCTCCCCAGGAATTATTAAAAATATTTTAAAAACCCACATTATTATTTGCAATATGCAATAAAACAAATTAAATATTAAAAGTATTTGAAAAAACCAAAATTATTAATCTCTCTATATTATTCTCCTAAAATAAAATATTTTAAATTTTGGGGTGATAATACAGACCATTCCGTGCGTCTATGTATAAATTTGAAGTAAATCGGCCAAGCGTTCTCGAGATATGAATGAATGAGATAAAGTATTTATATTTAAACCAGTATAGATAGGGCCTCAGTTACCCCATGCCCAGGGCCATTGATTACGTAGCTACCCCACTGGTGGGGCTATTGTTAATTAACAATTTTTTAACCTCCATCTTCATAGAAGACAATAAAAAATGTTTTAATAATTGCTCGATAAATTGATCCCCATTTCGAGCCCCTCTTGTATATTAACTAAATTGGTTCTCATTTTATATTAGATTATTGGTGGGAAAAATTATAATTTTAAATAAAATCCAGTTATTGTATTTCGAAAACAGAAAATTAATTTAATTTTATTACAGAAATATTTTCGTGGTGTGTATTTATTTTATTAATTCCAATTTCTTTCTATTCTCATTCTCATATTGTTTATTCAACTTCACATCTAAAACATCCCCGGCTAAGTGGACCAGGGCGAAGCGGGGGGGCGAACGGGGATGGTTGAAACATAAAACGCTCTCTAGATTGGATCGAGTGATATATGGCCAGTGACGCAGGACATTAACAGTGTCCAAAAATATTAATCTCTGAGAAAAAACGAGAAAAAACAAGCTGGGGATTCTATATTACGTATACGGACCTTTATGGGGGGAACTGCTTTTTGTTTGTAATTCCTTAATGGCTTTTCTTTTTTTCGTTAATAAAACATTTCTTTCTGGTTTTGGAGGTAAGTAAAATTTTATTGAATTATAATATTATTAATTATATATATAATATATATTATATTAAATATATATAATATATATATATTATATTATATATATATATATATATATTATATTATATATTATATTATATATTATATTATAATATTATTATTATATATATTATTATATTATATATATATTATATATATATTATATATATATATATATATAATTTATATATATTATTATAATTTAAAATTTATATTTAATCGAAAAGTTCATATAAACGTGGGCCCTAAAATGCTTATTATTAAGATACAGGTGTTAAAGTTTTATTTTATTTTCACTTTAATACATTTTTCAAAGACGGTTTGAGATATTGAACTGAATTTTGGCACAGGATATTATGGCATAAAAACACACTTTTCAGATGTTCATTTAATTTTTTTTTGCAACCAGTGGCGTAGCTATGACGAATTTTCAAAACAATTTTACAAAAAAAATACTACGCCATTGACTTGGGAAAAAATTATGGTTTTATAATAATTATCAAACAATTATAAACAAAAAATCCCTCTTCATTTTTTGCCGTAAAACTTACCGTTTGGGAGAAATCGTTAATTAAAAAATGTCTTATGTACCCAAATTGCATCTTGAAAAATTATTATTGAAATAAATCAAGTTAGCTTTGCTCGTTGCCAGCGATTGTTGTTTTGTTGTTGTAAACATTATGACACTGACGTTAATATCATTCTTAACAGTTTGTATTTATTTCTCCTTCGATCTTAAAACCATTTTCTAGTTAAAAAAATGGTAAATTATTCTAATTTGAAATGACACAAAGCATTTCCTTTATGGTTAGCTAATGGTAATTCTTGGACGGCTTTTCCGAAATATCCTAACGCCCTCTCCCCAATAGACGAACATTTATAAAATTCATTTTGACTGAATCTGGCAGTTTTAAAAATATTTCCGAGGGAAGGATACAGTTGAACACCCGTGGAGGAGGCTTCCTCTGATCGAAAGGATCCAACCCAAGTACCGAAAAATAGGTATGGCATTAAACATCTGCTACAAGACGGTATGGGAGATTTTAAGAGTTCTTTTTTATCCTTTTCACATACAAAGGGTTCAGGCATTGCTTCCTAGAGATTATGAACCACGTAACCAATTTTTGATGTTATTCCAAAAAGAAAAAAATCCTCATTTTGATGCCAAAATATTGTTTACGGACGAAGCAAATTTTTCAAAAATGCAATAACCCATTTCCATAACAATCATTATGGGCCCAGGAAAACCCTCATGCGATTACAGAGACACATTTTCAGGAACAATTTTCACTGAACGTTTGGATCGGTATCGTAAACCAATTTAATTGACCATTTTTTTTACCAGGACGCCTTAAGGACGGATTTTGTTTTTCTCCAAAATGTTTTTTGCTTTGAAAATGTTCCTCTTCAGTTACGGCAAAACTTTTTTATGCATGATGGCCCCGCCCACTTTAGCATATTGGCTCGTGAGCTTTAAATGAGCCTACCAAAATCATGGATATGGCCGGGAGAACCACAATTTTGGCCACCTAGACCCTTCCGAACACCTGATTTTTTTTGGGGACACCTAAAAACTTATTTTATAACCAATTAATTAGAAAATAAAAAAATTTTGACGGATGTAAACTATCCAAACACGCATGGAATTTTGAAAGGGTTAGTAATTCAATGAAAAGGCAGAACCTCATAGAGGCGAGAGGTGGTCATTTCCAAATTTTTTGTAAATTATGTATGTATTGTATTTAATTGTTATTGCTTTTTGTTATAGTTTTAAGAAAATACAAAAATAAATATTTGAAAATTTTTAAAATTGAAAAAAAAGTTTCACAATCAAGAATGATAATTAACGTCGGCATAATGTTTAAAAAAAAAAAATCCTGGAACGAGCAAACTAACGATTTATTTCAATAATAATTTTTCAAGATGCAATTTGGGTAATAATTTTTTTTAATTAACTTTTCCCAAACGGTAAGTTTTACGGCAAAAATGAAAGAGGGATTTTTTGTTTATAATTGATTGATAATTATTAAAAATAATTTTCGACTTAAAATCGATCCTGCCTCCCAAAATGACATACCAAATAACCCCTGTATAGTGTGTCCCCTTTTTATGAATACATACCCTTTTCTCGATTAATAATGGGATTTTTTCAAATTTTTTGGTGATTGATGTTGAAAATAAAGTATTTTTAGTGAACCTTTTATTTAGCATTGTCGTGGGGTCTTGGGAGTTAAAAAATACTAGATTTTTTGAAAAAAATATTTTGGGGCTTATTTTAAATAATTTTTTCTGTCAGATTTCAAATTAGGATCCCCAAAAACCCCTTAACTCATATTTTTAAAATCTTAGCGAACTGATTTTTGCAGAAAAAAATATGTATTTATTTTGGCACGTTTTTAATAAATCCTTTATTTTATTTTTTCAGATTTCTGTATTTTCAACATAACTACCTTTCAAAACAATACACTTTTTTAAAAATTTTAAAGTTTGGGAGGTAATTTCTTGACTAACCAGAACTAATTTTTTCTTGTAGTTTCCTGTCAGGAAATTACTCCCCCAACTTTAAGAAAAGTAAATTACGTTTGGAAATTTTAAAAAGTGTATTGTTTTAGAAGTAGTTTGTTTAAATAAGAAATCTAAAATAATGTTATTTGTAATTTTGATATAATAGTTTTAAATAAAGGATTTATTAAAAAAGTGACAAAATATTTTTTTCTGCTAAAATCAGCTGTTGAGATTTTGAAAATATGAATTAAGGGGTTTTTGCGGATGCTGATTTTAAATCTGGCAAAAAAAATTATTTAAAGTAAGCCCTAATATACTTTTCCCAAAAAATCAAGTCTTTTTTACCCCCCAAGACCGCAGGACAATAGGAAATAAAAGTGTTCACTATGCCAAATACTTCGTTTTTCTAACATACAATCACCAACAAAATTTAAAGAAAATCGCATTAATAATTGAGATATCCGGGTGTATTCATGAAAAGCGGGACACACTGTATATACAGGGTGTCCCAAAAGTAATGGGACACAGAGCAACAGCCGATTCCTTAGGTCGAAATAATGCAATTTACGTAAACTTGCCTTATCCCAATGTTGATAATAACCAAGATACAGGGTGTCAAACTTTTAATTTTGTTTTCTTTTTTGTAATAATTTCCTAACTAAATGACATAGCGATACAAAATTGGGGATTTGGGGGTTATTTAACGCAAGAAATTGAAATTCTGTTGCTAGTAGTGGGCACCAGCTAAGGCCTACTGCTTTTGTTTTAGATGGCATAACATTTTTAAGGCTTAGTGTATATGACCTGTTTATTAAAAAATAAGTGACTATAATACCCTCTGCATCAAAAATGTATACTTTATTTAAGTCTCTAGAAGCAACTGTTTTCGAGATAAACGCTTTTTAAAGGGCCCCGCAATTGTCATAGGAAAATGGGTTTCGGCCAATTGATTTCAAACTTTGCAAGGTTATAGTTCTTAAAATCAATTGGCCAAAACCCATTTTCCATATGAAACTTGCGGGTTCCTTTAAAGTGCGAATATCTCGAAAACAGTTGCTCCTAGATGCAGAACAAGTTAATACACTAAGCCTTAAAAAAGTTATGCCATCTAAACCAAGTGCGGTAGGCTGTAGCTGACGCCCTCTATTTGCAAAACTAAAAGTATGGACAAATTTGAATTTCTCGCCTCATAAAACCCCCAAATCCCTAATTTTATACCGCTATGTCATTTAGTTAAGAAATTATTACAAAAAAGCGAAAACAAAATTAAAAGTTTGACACCCTGTATGTTGGTTATTATCAACTTTGGGATAAGGCAAGTTTACGTAAATTGCATTATTTCGACCTAAGGAATCTGCTGTTGCTCCATGTCCCATTACTTCTGGGACACCCTATATATAAAGGTGCTTTTTTACGACTATTTTTTTACTCCCAAAACAAAATTTTATTGAAGATGTGTCAGAAAAAATTCCCTGAAAATTTGAGCCTTTAATATTAAGTGCTCGGCCAAGGCGTACAATAATTGCCCGTTTAAAATACACATAAACTTTAATGATTTTTTAAAATATCTTTATCTCAGCCGCATTTAACGCTATCATATTGGGACTTACTCAAAATTAAATGCTCTACAAAAGTACCTTTTCTCCGTAGCTGTATTGTGCACCTGTACGATTGTACGGGTCACTAAATCAGATTTTTATCGAATTTTGCCATTTTTTCAGGATATTTCCTAAATGGCTGAATTTATGAAAAAATTCAAATTACAAACTTGTAGCAAATTTAATTCTCTACAAAAGGTCCTTGAAGCGAATCGCTAATATGGATATTTCTCGAGATATAGAGCAATGACTTTTAGTTTAATATAAAATAGACAAACAGATCAGTAAAAACCGTCCTATTTTAGGGCGTACCCAGTAAAAAAGGACAGTTTTTACAATGTTTTTTTTTCTTGTGACCTAAAACCAACTTACATACTAAATTTCAAGTTTCTATTTTTTCAGGAAGTGTCCAATAATTTCAGTGAGTCAATGAGTCAATCAGTCAAACGGGTGAGTTTTAAAATCGAATTTCTCAGCAGCCACTTAAATAATTTTTCTAATTTTATTTATAACTAATTTAAATACTAATACCAATTTACATACCAAATCTTATATTTTTATGTGTAACGATAACGAAGTTATGATAAGGGAGGGGAAATACGCTAAAACCTTTCATGTAATATACGCACTACCGTGCATCAAGATTATCTTTTCATAGATAACAAGTAATTTTAGTGAAGTCTTATGATCATAATAGTCAAGATAAGTGTTAATTAAAAAGAAGAAAGATGTTTAATATTAGTACGCATTCGCCATTTTGTCAACAAATCATACATTTACTTAATCATGTATTTTTTACATTTTAGGGTACGCAGTCCCAGGGTCAGTGATACCAACACCGAGGTTTTCTCCCCAACTTTAGGGGGAAAATTTATTTAGGAATTTTTTATAGGGGGTTAGAATTCTTAGCGGTAGTTTGGGTTAAAAAAAATTGTGAAAAGTATTTTTATTTTGTGGTAATTGCGATGTATTTTGACGGTGTAAAATTTATTATGTTGATCATTTAATTAACATTAAACGGATTTATCTTTAAATGAGAACAGAGGAACGCGATGGATTTTCTGATTTTGCTCTAAATAATAATATATAACGTATCAAGTACAGAGGTGGAATTTTACTTGACAAGTATGGTACGTGTGAATCCGAAATTAAAAAATTTGTCATTTATTCCGCATTTGATTTTCCAAACGTCATATTCGCGTCCGATTTTCTTTGCTCTTTGTGGGTATTTTCGAGCGATTTTCATGCGGTTTTCGGGTGGAAAGCCTTTAATAGTTGGAGTCAAGTGAGGAGCTTTTGATTGGCGGCTGCACCTGCGCACTTCAAAATTGCCTGTTTGGGCTTAAAAGAACTGTTCTTGGACTTGTTAATTCTAAGTTTGCGTTTTTTTAGGACTACATTGAGCAGTTTTAGAACCGTCCATATCAGTCCGACTCTTTTTAAGCTGTTTTTGGACTATTTACGCATGCGTAAATTGATTAGTATTGAGGCAGTTTTGTGGGAGTCGTGATTATTTTAATTTATTTAATTTTGTGTTTTGTTTCGCTTGTGGCAATAAAATGAAAAGAAAAAACAGGATTTTTTAAATAATGTATTAACCTATCTTCATCTCTGAAAGTGGTGAATGTGAAAATGCATTTCTTGTGGCATCTACTGTAGCAGAAGGCTTAAAATAATCCTAAAATTAAGGATTATGTGGCTATGTTGTGGTTTATGATTATGACGCGGGTTTAATATTAAATATTGAATTCTTTAAAATGCGTTCGAGATTTTCAAATGTCCGACAATACTGGAACTGTCAGAGAACAATTCTAAGTATTGAGCTGGCGCGCATATAGTTCTGGGCCGTTCTCGAATAGTTCAAGAATCGTTCGGAAAAGTAACCCGAATAAAGCTAACAAGTAATGGTAGCTATGCTGTAATGGTTGCTGTGCTGTAAATGATCTATTACTGTATGATTTTAAGGTCTGTAATGTAGAGCATTACTCTACAAAATGCGAAAAAATAAATTAATGAAGCAAAAATCCAATATTTAAAGTCTTGGATCTAACGACAAATTTAAAGATCTAGATGTATACTTTAAAGTTCACGAGTATTAGAAATATTTAGGTTCTTTAAATGGCAAAGAAAGATATTTGATTTGACGTGTTTTTAGATCCAAATAAATTTAATTTTGAATCATATTTGAACAGTTAAAGCCAAAAGCCAAAAAAAATATGACAATGAAAAAAATCTTTATCAAAACACATCGAAACAAACTTCTTTTTATCAATGAAAGTTTCCGCAAGCGGAGTTTAACTCTAAAAGAACTTCAGAAATCGACATTTTATATTACGTCATAAAATCACTTGCAACAAAACGCTTCTTTTGCTGCTCCTGCAAGACTGGAAGTCTTTATATATCACGTTTGTCAACTTTTTACGGGTTTTCCGGTTCATTTTTTTGTTTGTTTTGCTGCAGTTTGCGTTTATAGTTTGTCTTTTCTGGATAAATAGATTTTAAAATAGCTTTTATTTAGTTTCAGTTTTAATTTTTTGTCATTTACTTTTATGTAATCCTGGTGTAGAGTTTTTTTTTATGAAACTTGCGTTAATAAATTGCCTTTATGCACGATTGATCACTAAAGTGCTAGTTATAGAACAATTTTGCGTCCATAAAGTAGCACTTTATTGTACTAGTAAAATAAAGTTATTTTATTTTACTAGTAACATAAAGTAACTGTCGTTGCATTCTTTTTTTTAGAAATATTTGATATCAACTAATTTGAGATAAACATCTTCATTTCATAGCAACTGCTGTGGTAACTGCTTGATCACCTCTCAAGATAAAAACCTTTACAGGTTTACTCAAATTATTATTTCTTCATTTTTTTTTAATTTTAACTATACAGGGTGATTCACGTTGAGTGTCCTATTAAAATTTCTGGGGAACCAAAAAAAAGAAATTTTTGAAATTTGGCACACGGCCATAATAGGTAATAAGCTACATTTTAAAAATATTTTGGCAAGTGCAGCGTTGCCAGATCTAAACGAAACCAACGGCAACAATGTAATTTTAAATGGAACACCCTGTTTTTTATTGCATTTTTGGATTCTACACAAAATTCTTCAGTGAGTTTTATTAACATCTTCCTACACCTATATCTTACCGTTTTTAAGAAAATAATTAATCACTATTTTTTTAAAGGAAAACCACCATGTTAAAAAGGTTTTATATTTACGTGCTTAACCGAGCTGATACTCGATTTATTTTTTGGGGGGTTAGACAATGCATGTATTTAAAAGATCTACATACGATTATAGCAATATATCCTACAGGGTGTTCCAAAAAAATTGCATTTTTACCGATATTGAATAATAATTAAAACTTATTTTTTAAATACGACATACTGTATTTTATCCCATTTTGAATAGACCAATAATTTACCTCAAAATGTCAACCGTTTTAAAATATAACAAACTTATATTTTTTAAGCATTTATTTCTTATTAATCAAGCAAAATGAATAATTTTTACCTTATATGTCAAATAGTTGTCAGAGAATTTAAAATACAAATTTCCATGGCCTACCTAGGTAAATTGTAATTAAGCCGGTGGTTTACTGTAGATAGTATTTAAAAACAGAGAAAAAATTAAAATTCGTTTGTATTTAAAAAACGGTGGCAGATAATCTTGCCATCATAAAAACCTGTATGGACATTTTGTAGATAAATTATTGGTCTATTTAAAAATAGGATAAAATACAGTATGTTGTATTTAAAAAAAAAATTAGTTTTAATTATTATTTAATATCGGTTAAAATGCAAATTTTTTAGGACACCCTGTAGGATACAGTGCTATAATAGCATCTTGATCTTTTAAATACATACATTGTCTAACCCCATAAAAAAATTTATAGTATCCAGCTCGGTTAGGCACTAAATATTAAACCTTTTTAACATGGTTATTTTACTTTAAAAAAATAGTAATTAATTATTTTCTTAAAACGGTAAGATATAGGTATAGGAAGATGTTAACAAAACTTAAAATTTTAGAATTTTGTTGGGAAAACCCGAATATGCAATAAAAAAAAAGGGTTTTCCCATTTAAAATTACAATTTGCCTTTGGGTTTTTGGGTTACATCTGGCAACGCTGCATTTTCCAAAATATTTTTAAAATGTAGCTTATTACCTGTTGTGGCCGTGTGCCAAATTTCAAAAAGTTTTTTTTTTGGTTCCCCAGAACTTTTAATAGGACACTCAACGTGAATCACCCTGTATATAATCCAATCGCAAACGTACATAAAATCATGTATATAACGCGTACATAAACAGGCTTTATTGACTCATCATTTTATAGCCTCGCTAGCAAGCTCGCTCGGCCATAAAAATATTCGTTCAATAAAGACCTAACTTAAAAATTTTTAAAAAACCCAAAACCCAGCCCCAAAAATTTTTTGGGAAGGAAAAGTTGCAACCATTTGCCCATAAAAAGGTCGAGATTCTCTCCTGTATTTAGAAAACATGTGCTGAATATTGAAGCGTCTGAATGAATAGCATTTATTGCGAAAAATTTCCCCATTATAAGGGGCGATATCTATTATAAAAATCAAATTTAATTGTTTTAAATTTCCCTTTAAATTTTTTTTTATTTTAAAATTTTAATACCCAATGGTTTCCAAATAGTTCTTAGTTCACCCAACCGCTGTGTTCACAATTTGTCGTCGTGGTTGGGATAGGATCTTTTTGGGAAAAGTCCCAGAGTTCTGGTTTTCGGCAACTCTTTTTTGGGTAACGTATGGAACGGGAAACCAAAACTAAGATAAAAACAAAGGGTTAACCCCAAGGTGTTAGCATACCGTGTTGATGAGTGAATGACATCCCGTGCCTTTAAAAAGGTTCTCCAACGGTGCCTCGAGATACCGGGCGACCTCTCGATATCTAGCCTTACTGGGGTAAAGCGGGGCTCTGCCGTGGTAGCTATTACTTTCCCAAAAAAGAAAGCGGACAGAACCGCTTTCATTTGGGAAAAAATTACAAAGGTGCGCTGACCGAAACGGTTTAAAACCCTTTTTGGGGGGTTTCCCCCCAAGGTCACCGGGAGGGGAAAAAGGGGCGCCGGGCCCAAACGGGGGAATCCGTTTCGAAAAGGGGCCCCCGAAGTCACCGGCCCTTCCCCCCGGGGAAGGGAAATTTAAAAAAATTTTCTTAGGAAAAGGGGTTCCCCGAATCCAAACAGAAGGGGGCAAACCGCCCTTTTTAAAAGGAAAAAAAATTCCCAAAACAGAAAACGGTTTGGACCGTTTTCATAGGGTAAGGCCCGGGGATGCGGCCTTTAAAAAGAAATCTGGTTCCTGTAACAAGGACCTTTGGGAGCTACCCCCGTCACTAGACCGGGAGGGGGGCATGACGGATCCCCTTTGTCTGCTCTTTATACTTCCCGGAAAACAGGGGCACCCAAAAAACATCAGAAACACCCCCTTTTTAATTTTTTCCGGTAACAAAACGAGTAAGGGGGAAGTGTAAAAACCCTTTCCAATCTGGATCGGAAATTTTTTTGAAGTCCGGGTCCTATTGGGAAAAATAAAAAAGGGGTGAGCCACAATAGAGACGGTGCAGTAGGGCGTAAAAAAATCCACTCACTTTAAAAACCCAAAAACCACCTATCAGTTTTTAGTTCAAGTACAGATGGATCAAAGGGAAAAGGGGGTCGCACATGAGAACGAACTACAATTTTTTTTGGGTCCCTCCTCCACCCAAGGAAAAAATTGAACTTCTCAATAATTTATTTCTCCTAAAAATTAAAAAATTTGTAATAAAAATATTTCTCAAAATCCGAAATATTAAAGGACATTTAATATTACCCGAAGGGAAACGTGGAGGCCTTTTATTTTCATTAATCAGGTCAAAAGGCCTATATTTCGTAAGAAAACGGTTCTGTAAACACACCATTACGCTTTAATGGACTGAAATAAAATCTGAAAGGGCTTAGATAAGGAGATTTATAATTATTTAACAAAAATAGGTCTTTAACTATAAATTCCGCCTTGTATGGATCAACCTTGGTAAATTTTATACAAGGTTACCCAAAAGTCACGCATAAATATATAAATAGTATATTTTTAACAAAACGGTGATACACAAAACAATTTTAAAGTTTAACGACTTTTTAAGTATATTTTGAATTTTGGTGCTTCAACCCCTTAAAAAAGGTGACACTTACCCCTAAAAGTTTACATGGACCAATGGTTTGAATGAGACCTCATAGAAAAGGGTATTAAATCCTCTTTTTAAAGCTACCTCGTTTTTAAATTTTAATCAATATTTTTTAAAAAATAGTAATAATGTAGGTTTTAAAAAAGCCAAACTACCTTCAACTTGGCAACCCCAAAAGGGGATGATAAAAGCCATCATTGGTTTTCCCAAATAGCTTTAATTGGCATATTATAAATGGTATTCTAATTGGCTCTTTTAGTGCTAAACTCTTCCTGTGACATATCCCCAGAGAAAATAATCCAGCAGCGTCAAATCAGGAGATCGAGGTGGCCATTTAATAGCAGCTCGCCGACCAATCCTATGATACGCGAAAAATTTATCAAGATATCTGCGAACATTAACAGCAACATTGTTAAAACCATATTCTTTCATGGGGTATATAAAAAGTCACGCATAAAAGTCATATTTTTAACAAAACGTTGATACACAAAAAAATTTTTAAAAGTTTGACAAATTTTTTAAGTATATTTTGAATTTTGGTGCTTCAACCCCTTAAAAAAGGTGACACTTACCCCTAAAAGTTTACATGGACCAATGGTTTGAATGAGACCTCATAGAAAAGGGTATTAAATCCTCTTTTTAAAGCTACCTCGTTTTTTAAATTTTAATCAATAGTTTTAAAAAATAGTAATAATGTAGGTGTTAAAAATGACCACTACCTTCAACTTGGCAAGCCCAAAGGCGATGATAAAAGCCATCATTGGAGTTCTGAATAGCTTTAATTGGCATATTATAAATAGTATTCTAATTGGCTCTTTTAGTGCTAAACTCTTCCTGTGACATATCCCCAAAGAAAATAATCCAGCAGCGTCAAATCAGGAGATCGAGGTGGCCATTTAATAACAGCTCGCCGACCAATCCTATGATACGCGAAAAATTTATCAAGATATCTGCGAACATTAACAGCAACATGTAGGGGGGGTCTTGTTAAAACCATATTCTTTCGGGGGTATATATCTGTATCGCCCCGGATTTGCTTCATGTATGCGGTAGGGTTTTTTTTTGATTAAAAAATCGATAATTTTGTCTATTAACAACATCATTTAAACAAAATGTTGCTTCGTCAAAAAGAAGAGAATGTTTTGAGGAAAAGGGATTATTTTCAACACACCCTTTATATCATCACCTTCCCATCACCCCCAAAAATGGAGATGGCTGTCAGGATCATCTTTTAAACTAGGCCCACTATATATGGGTGTTATTTTTTTTTTTCGCACAAACCTGTGAGAGCGGCCCCATCCTTATTTGGCTAAACTAAACAGTTGAGAAAGGTGGAGGTGTCAATTTTTACAATCCCTTAAGTTTTTTTTTATATACAGGGTGTCCCAAAAGTAATGGAACACAGAGCAACAGCAGATTCCTTATGTCAAAATAATGCAATTTACGTAAACTTGCCTTATCCGAAAGTTAATAATAACAAAGATACAGGGTGTTAAACTTTTAATTTTGCTTTTGTTTTTTCTTAATAACAAAAGACCTAGCGGTACAAAATTTGGGATCTAGGAGTTTTCTGAGGCGCGAAATTTAAATTCGTCCACGCTTTCGATGTTGCTACTAGAGGGCGCCAGCTACGGCCTACCTCACTTGTTTTAAATGTCGTAACTTTTTTTAGGCTTAGAATATTGACCTGTTTATTAAAAAATAAGTTACTATAAATCCATTTGCATCAAAAATGTATACTTTATTTAAGTCTCTAGGAGCAGCCGTTCTCGAGATAAACGCACTTTAAAGGATCTTGCAATTTTTTTTATAAAAAATGAATTTTGGCCAATTGTTTTTAAACTTTGCATAGTGATAGTTCTTAACATGCTGATCAAAGGTCTTCCAGGGCACAAAACCCGAAAACGCCTGCAACCCCCCCAAAATCACCCTCAAAGGTCACTGGGGATTTGGACTTTAATAAAAAGTTATACAGGGTGTCCGGAAACAACATCAGGAAACTTAAGGTTACATTGAAAAAAATGCTAGTAAGTTATGTAAGAAAATGTCGAAATCTCCACCATTACCAAGATACAGGGATGTAAAATATCATTTTTGTTTAATTTTTTTGGCATATTTATTTTATTGTTTAACCGATTAAGTTGATATTTGGTATAAGAAACAAGTTTGGTTGACTTTACAATTCTAGGAACAAATAGGTTATTTTATTCGCTAGAGGCACTTTACCTGAAACATAATATTAATTTCCTTTATACTTTTTTATTTAACAGATATCTTCACAAAGAGTATAACATGTTAAAGGTAATTATAAACTTGAAAAATATTGTTCTCCTGATTAATCTCCAAAATCCTTACCGTTCAGCCAGGAAATCGACTTCAAAGTTTTTATACGTTTGAAAAATAAACGATAATACAAAAATTAATCATTCTTAGTTATATTAAATTATGAAAATGTCGGCACGCACTTCAATACATTTTCTAATGCTTTTCAAAAAATGTCTTCGTGGTCTATGAAAGATTCCATCAATATGTCTGATGTGTTCGTATCCATCTATTATATTTTGCCTTAAATCTTCTAGATTAGGTATTGGCGTTTTATAAACGAGCGACTTTAAATGTCCCCAGAAGTAGAAATCCATAGGATTAAGATCTGGGGACCGAGGTGCCCAAGGTAGAAGTAGGTTTAAATATTCGCGTACTGCCAAGTTAAAATGCGGTGGTGCTCTGTCTTGCAGGAGCCACATGTTTGCCCTTGATCTAAACGGGACATCCTCTAACAGATCCGGTAATGAATTTTGTAAAGAAGTGTGGCCGTATAAGATTATCACCTATCAGCCCGGCCCTAACATTTAATGAAAATCCACGCTGGTGTCCTTTTTCAACAGCCCACTCCTGTGCATTATGAAAATTTGTAATTCCGTCACGACAAAAATAGCACAATGTTAATGAAGTCATTATCATTTTTATATTGACGTAATATTTGCCTGCACATATTAAAACGATCTATATCATCACCTTCATAGAGCACTTGAACTTTTTGTATGTGGAAAGGGTAAAAAAGTCCCTCATGGAGGATTTCCCATGCAGTAGATTTTGCCACTGGTTGCAAAGCAGCAATCTTCCTAACGCTGGTTTCCGGATTTTCTTCAACCATCTAAATTACTCTTCTCTCTGCTTCAACTGTTCTAATTTTGTATCAAATTTTTGATGCTTAAACGAACCACGCTCACACACTAGCATTTTTTTTTCAATGTAGAATCAGTGACTTAAGTTTCCTGATGTTGTTTCCGGACACCCTGTATAACTCCATTTTATTAAACTAATAACGATATTCTTCTTTTTTTTCACATTTTATTCTGTTTTTGTAAGAATTGTACTTCATTTTTCAATTGATATTATTTTTACAAAATATTTGTAAAAGAAGAGTAAATTTTTCTTTTTTTAATAGCAAGATGTAGGGCTTCCACACGAAATCTGTCCATAGTCCTAAATCAGGCTCTGATTATTAGTTATTGTCTGCTGTCCATGTACGCATAAAATTAATAAAATATATTATATATAAATGGATGTTTACAATTCCTTGTTACTCAGTATATGACTTGCGATTCCAACTCTCTTGCTAATGATTATTTTTACTGCAATACTCCCCTACCTCCCCCCATCGGTCATCCAAACACCTGATGCCGTCGAGCGGTCCACGACCGCATCCCCCCTAGTTTACATATCCAGATACCCCGCGCGCGTCGTCCCCCCCGCGTTGGACAACGCGAATAAGAAGGTTAAAAAGAACAAGTATTCTCATCTCATCTCCATGGAAACGAGCTGGCCTCTCCTGCCTGCTTTGCATCGATCTTTAAAACTGAACGTGTGTGTCGAAATCACCCCCCGCGGGGGCCATATAGGGGGGGCCGCTGGGCCACCTTCACTATGCACGGAAGCGACACTTAATTTCGGGGGAGCGTGTGTGGGAGAAGGAAGGGGGCGCACGGTGGGAGCATCGTTAGGCATGTGTGAGCGTGTGTCGGATTGATTTGTGCGAGTATTTTTGTAAGGAATGGGGAAATCTTTTGTGTTTTAAATTTCGGGGAAAATGTCATCGGCAAGAATGCCGTTATAAAATATTCTCGATGTTTTGAAATAATTGCGAATTTTTATTAAATTTTTACAAGAAAAAAAGTAACGTAATTAATATACGTATACCGGGTGTTGCTCGTCGAGCGGGACATAGGAATCCCATGTAAATTTTGAAGTGGTCCAATATTGGCTCTCTAATTATTTAAGAAGAAAATATTATTAGATTTTTTAAAGAGCACGAAAAGTTGTACCCAGTGTACAAATTTCAGCTCTTCTCAGTCCGCCAGCTAAGAGATAAATGCTAAAATAAGTTACGAATCTCCTATCTTCTTACGCGCCCTGTATTATTAGAAGTTTATAAAAAAATACCAGAAAAATTATTTAACCTCTTACTCTCAAGTTGTCAGATCAATGTCACATCATTTTTAAATAATGAACTACTCAAATCAAGAAAAAATCACTATTATAAAATGGTTTTATCAGGGAAATAGTTATCGAAGAGTAGCGGACATGTTTGCAGCCTATTTTCCCAATAAATTGAAGCTACAGGCACAGTAATCAATAATTGCAAATGTGAAGAAAATCGACGTGAAAATCAGAGACAAATTGTACAAAACGAGAGGGATTTAGACGTGATACTTTGTGTAGAGGAGGCCGAAGGAAACATTAGCACGAGACAACTGGAGGACATTACTGGACAAGACCACACCACAATATCTCGAATTTTTAAAAGATGTAAATACCACGCTTACAAGTACGAAAGACACCAAGAATTAAGAGACGGAGACGAAATACGACGACAGGAATTTTGCTTTGAGATGATGGAGAGGACAAACACTGACAGAGGTTTTTTACAAAATATTTGCTTTACTGACGAATGCACTTTTACATTGAACAACGAACCCAACATTCAAAATTGCCGGTACTGGAGTAACGAAAACCAAAATCGATTTGTTGAGACAAGGACTCAATATCCACAAAAATTAATGTTTTGGCGGGAATTTTCGGTCACCATATCCTTGGACCATTTTTCCTTGACCGAAATTTGAATGCGGAGTACTTTCTGGAACTTTTAGAGGAACAAATTTTGCCTGTTTGAACAACCTTGCTTGTGAAAATCAAGAGATTTGGTATCAAATGGATGGCTGCCCAGCACACAGTACCAGAGCTGTGCGCGATTTGAACAACGCATTTAATAACGACTCATAGGCCGAACCACGCAATAGCTTGGCCAGCCAGGTCCCGGATCTTTCCCAAACGATTTTTTCTATGGGGACATTTAAAAACTAAGCTTTATACCAATAAAAAATATGAAAATTTAGACCAGCTAAGGAATGCTATTTACGCTGAATGTGCCAGAATATCGATGTACCAACTAGCCAACGTAAGAAATGAGTTTTATAATCGTTTGGGTTATTGTCTGGAGTTAATGGAGGAATATTTGAGCATTTGATTAAATCCTAAAATTTTCGTCATAAATTGATTTCTAAATGTAGACAAATTTGTTTTATTGTCTTGCGTAACTGTGAGTGCATGTGTTGGAATTAGCTGTAAACTAAAATGAAATGCGGGATTCTTTTGAAATTCCCGTATAAAATTGTTCAGTTTGGCAATGACATTATAAATTAATGATCTAAATTGTCACTGATAAATCGATATGGTGTTTTTATTATTGATTTCTAGAGTACAGGGTGCAGAATGAGATACTACGTTGCAGAAGTATTTAAGCAGTTTACTCTTTACTGGTTGGTTGAAAAATGCTCAAATTTTCATTTTGGCTGGAACTTATTGTGCTCTTCAATAAATCCTAATAGCATTTTTTTGTAAAATAATTAGGGGAGCCAATATTTGACTACTTCAAAATTTACATGGGATTCCCTATGTCCCGCTCGGCGGAGCAACACCCGGTATAGGAAGATATGGGTATATACGAATTGCGGCCCAAATAGGCAGGTATAAACTTTTTTCCCAGTTTATGTATAGCAGAATTGCGCTCAAAAATTCTCGGAATAAATTTAATTTGATTAAACTATGGCAAAATTACGACCTAAATGGAAAAGTTTACTCTTCCTACTGTTGGTGATTTATTACGTCTGCAATATAATTGGGGAAAATAAAAAGACGCTTTTACTTACCAGAACTAACCGACCAGAACTGAGGGCTTTTGAATTTGTCTAAATTATCCCTACGTTAAAGTTATTAACAAAATTTTAAAATTTTCAACATCTATTTATTACGGGCCCCAAATCCATCCGTTTGGGTCAAACAGTAATCCCTTTTTAAAATTTTATTTTTTTTTCTATCTGATGATTTGAGCGAATTTCCCAGGTGGAGATATACAAATTACCATATAGTCCAAAAAATAATTTCAATTTTAAAATTAATTTTTGATATAAGTTACTTTTAAAAAATTTTTTAAGGGGAAATTTTTTTTCCCAAGAAAAAAAGTTTAAAAAAGTTAAATTTAAAATTTTAAATTAAATTTTACATAAAAATTATTATTTAAATTTTTTCCAAAATTAAAATTAACTGAGATAGGTGGTAGAACTGGGGGTGAAATAACTTTTAAAACATAAATTATTGGAAAATTAAAAACTCATAGTTTTTTTAATTATTTATATAATTAACAACTTTAATTCTAGATTTTTTTTCTCTAGAATTAAAGTTGTTAATTATATAATAATAAAAAAAACAGATTTTTTAATTTTCAACAATTAATTTTAAAGTTTATATCATCCCCTATTATACTATCTCAGTTAATTTAATTTTAGAAAGTATAATTTTAATGTTTCTACAACTTTTATTTAAAATTTTTTCTAGGACTACCTTTCCTCAAAATTTTTTCCCTTCCAAAATAATTTAAATAAAATTCAAGTTTTAACCTCAAATTCGTATTTCACGACCTATTTTCTTGGACTAATAATTCAATCTCCGATTTCTGGGAGTAGTCGCTTGGAAATAAATCTGGCCTGTAGAGTGGACGACGGATTTCTAGAAATCTCTGCTTTCTAGCAGCACCTCATACAAATTTTTTTCTTTAATAGCTTCTCACAGGCAGTAACATCAGCTGCGTGGTACTCTGCCTTTACAGAGCTATTCATTTTATAAACGTCGATCAACAAAATTCTCACGGAATTTTAAAAAATGATGACCATAAGTTTTCGGATTCTGTGTATAAAAGTGTGAAAGCGTCTCATTCTTCTTATACGTTTTAATAAAAAGAATTTTGGGTTTATTTTTAGTAAAAACAGAATGAATTTAATTTATTCGAGAGAAAAAAACTTGACATGCCAAAATACAAAAAGATATAGATATTTATTAAAAGTTTCAATACATATTCGTAAAAACAAAACCTATAATTTAATAAACTAACTACTAAAATAAGTTCGAAACTCTTTTTATTAAAACGTACCGAAAAAAAGATGACGTTTTTAAAAACAAACCAATAAATAAGGTATCTCATTAAGATAATGTTAATTATACAGGGTGATTCATGAGGAAATGTCAATACTTCAGGTACGTAGTCAGGGTCCAAAAATAAACCTAAAAGTTTATACAAATATGGGTCCGCAAGGCCGTCTTTTCCGAAATACAGGGTGTTAAAGTTTTTATTTGATTTTTCTATTTTTTAAATAAAATCTATGATAATGTAAATATTGAGTAAAATTTGGTATCCGGAGGTTTTTTGGTATGACGGACTCAAATCTAATCTTAGTACGGCTTTTACTTGTAGGGGGAGCCACCTACACGCCTTTTTACTATTTTGAACAATCACAACTTTTTGATACGGCACTGTATTACATTTTTAAGTAAATTAAATAAATGTTTTGTCATCTTCACGACAAAAAGGTATACTTGTTAAAAGTCAATATGAGCAACCGTTTTCGAGATATTTGGATCTGATCTGAATGTTCAGAGGGTGGTAATATACCACTGCACCTAGACCTCAGTAGGTCCTTTGTGCTTCCTCTTGTACAGGCGGGAGATTCACTGCGTCGTCCAACCTATTGATTTAAAATAGTTGACGACATCTTTATGTGGAATCTCCCTAATTTCGGCCAGTAATGGCCAATTCGTGCCCAGCATGGAGTTCCGTTCGAATGTGAGGGCGGGACAGTGGCAAAGAATGTGTTCCGCGGTCTCATCCTCCTGTTCACAGCCTCTACATAATCCCGTGTTCGTTAGACCCATTTTAAATAGGTGTCCTCGTAGCCCGCAGTGGCCAGTTAGAACGCCCGTTAGTGTTCGGAGGTTCCTTCTGGACATCATAAGGTTTTTTTTTCGCTATTGACTTATCTGGGTAGCTTAGCATTATTTTTGCAAAATTGCAGTTTGTAGTATCATCCCATTTCCTTTAAACAGTCGATGGGAGTATTCTTTAATGATGTCTTTAATCGCTGCTGTTGTCAGTCCAGTGGTGGGGACGGACCAACTAGTTTCCGTCCGCAGCCGCCCTGGCCAGCGAGTCAGCGGTATGATTACCTTTAGATATGTCATGTCCCTTGATCCAGGCTAGGTTGACCACATTATTTAGAGAGATGTTAGTCAGGGCTTGATGACATTCTAGTACTAGTCCCGAAGTAATTCGTGGTCTTTTCAGGGCTAGTAATGCTTGCCTACTGTCTGTATAATACAGATCGTATGGTTGGCGATGTTGCGGCTTTTTAAATTTCGTAAGCCGCTATGGTTATGGCTGTCAGTTCGGATTGAAGCACGCTGGGTTCGGCGCCCATTGTCCATCCGATTTTCAGGTTTATGGTTGGTGAGTATATGCCACAGCCTGGGCCCACCTTGGTCTTAGAGACGTCAGTGTACAGGCTAATGGTTCCTTTAGACTCGCCTTTATTGGTATTGTTCCTCTTATGTTGATTGTGTAGGGTTTATTGAAAACAAACCTTGCTGCAACTTAGTCCGCTCTTTCCTGTAGAATTGGAAGTTCCCTCGTAACATCCCTCCACAGGCGTCGTCCAGTTGAGCCAGTGCCTACATTAGTGTCTAGACCGACCATGCGAAGGCGTGTTAGAGTCATCAGAGCCGCTTCCCTTACAAAAATATCAGGGGTGAGATTCAACATCACCTCCATAGCTCTAGTCGGTGTAGTCCTTATAGCACCTGTGATGTTTAAACATGCTATTCTTTGAATTTGATCTAGCTTATGTTTTGCCGTAATCTGTTTTGTTTTGGACCACCACACTATGGAACCGTAAGTTACCATGGGTCTTATTATGGCCGTGTAGATCCAATGGGCTACTTTGGGAGAGAATCCCCAAGTCTTTCCTATGGTTCTGCGGCATTGATCAAAAGCAATATATGCTTTCTTTATTCTGTTCTCCAAGTGAGAATTTCACGTTAGCTTACTGTCAAAGGTAATACCAAGGTATTTGACCTCTGTGGAGAAGCTCAGTTCTGTATTGAAAAGAACGGGTGCTCTGAGGTTCCCTAGTTTCTTTTTCTTTGTAAACAGAACCATTTCTGTTTTCTTGGGATTTACAGATAGAGCGTGTTCAACGCACCACTGTTCCAACTTTTAAGGGCATGTTGCATTCTATCGCAGATTACATTCAGGAATTTGCCTGTTAGCAAAATAACCACGTCATCCGCGTATGCTATCGTGTATAGGTTTTCGTTGTTGAGGCGTCGCAAGAGGCTGTCTAGAACCATGTTCCATAGTAAGGGTGAGAGTACTCCTCCTGCGGACAGCCTTTGTTACCTTGCTCCTGACCTTAACATCGTCAGCCTTTATTTCTATTACTCGTTTAGAGAGCATATTCATTATCCATCCATTTACTGTTGGTGGGTATGATAGTCAGCAAGTGCGTCTGAAATTTGGTAAAGGTCGTTTTGTCAAACGCCCCCTCTATGTCTACGAATACACCTAAGGCGGATTCCTTGTAGTCCATTGTTCTTTCGATTTTATTTGAGACTGCGTATAGTGCTGTCTCCGTTGATCTGCCTGTAGTGTATGCATGTCGGTTTGAGGTAAGGGTTTATTGATAATCACTACATCTCTGATATATCTTTCGCATAGCCGCTCCATGGTTTTCATGGGAATTGATGTAAGGCTGATTGGTCTAAATGATTTAGGGATACTGTAGTCAGCCTTCCCTGGTTTTGGTATGAAGACAACTCTGACTTCTCTCCAGGCCTTCGGGATGTATCTTAGGGCCAGTGATGACCTAAAAATACCCACCAGGTGCGGAAGCAGTACCTCCATTCCCCACTGAAGTAGGGCTGGATATACGCCGTCCGGTCCCGGTGATTTGAAGGGGGAGAAGCCAGTGATGGCCCAGCGGGCCTTGTCCTCATCAATGATTTTTGAGGCAATTTGCCAGTCTTCGAGATATTTGGATTTTAAAAAAAAAACCACGAATGACACGCATCTGATTTTATTATAGCAAAATTTTTAAAAAATGAAACAAAATGTATAATTAAACGATATGTATTTTAATTTTTAATAAAATTATTGTTCTTAAATTATGTTTAGCAAAACATAAAAAAAATAAAAAAATATAAAAAAAATATAAATAAAAATTTTAACACCCTGTATATCGGAAACGAAGGCCTTGCGGACCCATATGTGTATAGACTTTTATGCTTATTTTTGAACCGTAAGTACGTACCTGAAGTATTGACATTTTCTCATGGATCACCCTGTATATCGTATCCCCTTTGTTTTATTTTAAATCTTTTTTTAGGTAAGCTCTAAGATTCTACTAAAAAAAAAATAGAGAAAATCCACAAAATTGGGCCTGATTAGTCCTCGCTGAATAGCCCTGTATGTACTATTAAAAAAAAA
>JAHBCN010013117.1:0-25182 GCA_019359885.1 Listronotus oregonensis
AATTTTAGAAACATCTGTTTTTAAAAAATAAATTATACCAATTTTTCATAATTACTTTTTATGCTAAACGGCCATAACATGGAAAAAAAAACAATACAAAGAAAGCGTAAAAAGATTTGCGAAAGAAACAAAAAACCAATTTCAATTTACAAGGGTAAATAGGGATTGAATTAAAGGAAAACCAAGTAAAAGGAAACATTTATGTTAACGACTTTGTCAGGGGGCATTACAGAAAACCTTTGCAGAATGCTTGAAATTTAGTAACATGCTGATATTTTACACGATTATCCAATTTCTAAAAGTTTTGGATATTCTACTAATGTTGTTTAGGGCTAGTTTTCCATTTAATACATTAACTTGTATTCAGTCATAAAACACATTGGTTTTTTGAGATTGTTAAAATAATTCTCTATATTGCCAAAATAAAATTTAAATTCAGGTAGTCACATTATCAATGTTTTTTATTTTAGATTTTTTTTTTATATCATAATTTTTTCATTAAGCATTTTATTTGGCACAACGGATAAATATTTCTTTGCAAAATATTAAAATTATTTGATAAATGTCCCATATTTCGGTGTTTTATAAAAAACTTTGCTCTCAAAAATAAACATTCACTTTACGTCATTCTTTTTGCAAATATTTTTTTTCTGCATTTTTCTCTTTGAAATTTAAATAAGGGGTTTTTACGGTTTTTGAAAAAAATTTTGGGTAAAATTTTTGTTGCTGCAATTTTACGTTTATGCAATTTTATTTAAAATATTGAAGCTGTTTTAACAGTTTAAAAGATTTTTTTGCTTCCGTCATTGTATACGCCCGGAAATGTGTGAAATAAATTATATTAGACACATTTCCTAGGAAATCTATACATTTTTCTAAATAGCAATTAAAAATGTAATTAATGGGTATGCGGCGATAGCGGGAGGGGGAGGGGTATTGCATCATCTGGCGATCTCGCTGGTGCCCGTAAACAGTTAGTGCGTAACATCGCCAAACAAGTCAATATCTCCAAAACCGACTAAATGGCCCCAAATATGACAAAAAAATTAAACGGTATTAACAAAACACAAAAGCCAAACATTACACAAGTTTAACTTTCAAGACACTAAAATTTTAAAAACTGAATTTAATAACCAAAAAAGGAAATTTATGAAAATGTTTATATTAAAAACAACACAAATGCAATAAATGACAAGACCGATATAAAAAATTTAAGTAAAATTTATTATAATGTAATGAACTAAATTACGGGAAATGTTGACAACTATAGTTTAAAATAAATCAAAATTGGGAAAAAAATATAATTATATTATTTATAATCAACATAAATAAAAACCACAAACACCAAACAAAAAAAAACATACCAAAATCTGAATACCTGTGGCAATCTTAACATTAATAATTTGACCATATAAAACTATGTACATATTGTGTGTTGTCCTAAATAATTTTAATATATATATATATATATATATATATATATATATATATATATATATATATATATATATATATATATATATATATATATATATATATATATATATATATATATATATATATATATATATATATATATATATATATATATATATATATATATATATATATATATATATATATATATATATATATATATATATATATATATATATCAAAATATCCATTTCAAAAAACATCATTTTAAAAATGTAACGAAATAAAAAGCACTTCAAAAGGCAAACCATTTAGAGCTTTTAAGGAATCCTTCATCTCTTAATAGCCTCTTGTACCTTTCCACTTATTTTGCAAAATAAAACTCTCAAATGTTAAGAATATGCATCGAGTAATAAATGATGAGATCGAAACATACAAAGCGTGTGTTAATTTTAAAAGGTCTTAGATTTGTATTTCATTTAATTCAAAATATGTGAGAGGTTTAAAGTGAATTACTTTTCAATAAAGTTTGAATTGAAGGTTGTGTTGTATATGTATTACAGAATAATAAAAAAATATTTATGTAATTATGGGCTAAGACCTAAAAAATGTACTGTTGTCGAAGGCAACGCTGTTCATACTCAAGCAACAATTTTAATTATTATTCTGGAAGATGATTCTTTTAATTTCGGATCCTTTTTATTTGTATTAAGAGTCCATTTGCGCCGCGAAAATTGGGGTATAATGTTTTTCTCAAAAATGGTATAAGTTATCGATAATTTACAAAAACTATATGAAAGCCAACACTTAAATCTAGGCTTCTGCTGTAATAGTTTTTAAATTTGATTTAGTTTTAATATTTCCTTGAGTGAAAGTCACCCTAAAATCGGTTATGTTTAGATACTATTTTCTCTTAACTTGACTCATATTTCAAAAATCCGTTACAGCAGAGGCATAAATTATTTTCTTACCTTTAAAATGGTGTATAATTTATGTCATTTAAGTGAAAAATAGTTACCGAAAAACGTTATCTGCTGTAGGCTTGCAATCGGAAACAACATCGCATCGATACACCGAATTTGGAAGAACCTAAATAAAATATAATATTTTTAATGCGGCTATACGAAAATTGTGGTAGTGGGAGTTTGTTAGTCTCCGCCCACCGTCTCCGCGTCCTTTCGCCCGACCCCTAGAGTGTAGCGTAAATGCACTCTTATAAGCATCCCAAAATTACTGAACTAATATTTACATACTTTTAACTTAATTTTAACCGTTTTCGAGAAGTCCAATTAACTTTAAAATTCTAAAGGCGTCAAGAGCTGATGATAATACAATTATTTCATAACTACTTCGTTTTAATGTCCCAACCAGGATCTTCGGAATAAAGAAAAGAAATAAATAAAACTTTTTCAAAATGGCAATACTTGGCGAATGCGCAAGACCAAAATAGCATAAAACGCTTTTACAAGAATTTAGGCTACTGGCAACAGAAGAATTTATTTTTTTGGGAAAGGGTTTTCACATTCATTTGGGGTTTCTATAACGTTTTTCCCTTTTTCCCCCAAAAGGAATTTTGTTATGATACTCGGGTTTTAAATTTTTTGATAAATAGGATATGCTTAATATTGAGACTCTTGATTAAGATTACTTTTGATTTTTTATAGTTTTTTATTGATTTCTGGGGTATCAAAATTAAAGAAAAATTTTTGGCTTTTCTCAGAATAAAGATGTTTTTTATATTATTTTAAAAAATTAATACTTTTTTAGAGAAATTTTTTACCAAAAAAGTTTGGGAAAAAACATATATATCTTATAACGCGTTGCCAATGTTTTCAAATAAATATATTTTCTATTTTTATATAATTTCATAAAAATAAATTTTTTGATTATAAATACTTAAAACAATTCAATTTTATAAAGAATTAAACCTTTTATGTTTCTAAAGTTTTTGTACTATTATTGGAGCAGACTAGCTCTCCATAATAATCTCTAAAAAAGTACAATTTTTAAAATAATATATAAACATCTTTATTTTGGAGAAAAACCATTTTTCTTTAATTGGTAATATAAATAAAAAAACTATATAGCTAAAGTTTATTTACTTTTTTATACATATTTTTTAAAAAATTAAGGTACCTACACGTGTCTTTTACCAGTAACTATTTTTTAAAAGTCATGTCAGAAGTCATCAGTGAACAAAACACATTTTTTTTGTTTCTTATGTTTCAAGTAATATAATCAAATAATTTGTGCTACATCGTTAATAACCAATAAATTTGAATAACATATGTATCTTATAACAGGTTGCCAATGTTTTTATAAAATTTATTTTCCATTTTTTTATAAGCTCATAAAAATAGTTATTTTTATTATAATTTCTTAAAACAAATCAATTTTATAAAGAATTAAACCTTTTATGTCTTTTCATGTTTTTTTTTATACTATTTTTCGAGACGAACTAATCACTAAAAAATATCTATGAAAAAAGTATAATTTTTAAAATAATAAATAAAAATCTTTATTCTGGAGAAAAAAAATAATTTTCTTTTAATTAAAAAATTGAAATCAAAATAAACTATAAATACCCCGTTTTTTCTTTTATGTAAAAGTTTTATTACTTTTTATACATAATTTTTAAGTACCGTGTACCTTTAAAGTAATATTTAAAAAAGTCATGGTCGAAGTCAATGTCAATTAATAACCATTTTTAAATTCTTATCTGTTTTAAGTAATATAATCCAAAATTTATTGCACACCCGTCCGTCGATAACCAATAAGGGTTTAAATAACATATATATATCTTTTGCGTTGCCAATGTTCAAGTAAGTATATTTTCTATTATTAATTTCTTTAAAAAAATTATTTTAAAAAAACCCAAAACAATTCAATTTTATAAGATACCTTTTTAAAAAAAAAAAATTTTTATGTTTTTTTTTTTCCCCAAATTTCGAAAAAAGGAAATTAAACTCTCCATAATAATCTCTAAAAAAAAATATAATTTTTAAAATAATATATAAACATCTTATTCTGGAAAAGGAAATAATTTTCTTTTAATTTGATATTCCCAGAATCAATAAACAAAAAAACCTCTATATGGCTAAAGTTTTATATCTTTTTTTTATATTTTAAAATATTAAAGGTACCTACGTGTCCCTTACGTAACTATTTTTAAAAAAATCATGTCAAGTCAATGTCAGTTAATAAACACAATTTTTAGTTTCTTATCTGTTTAAGTAATATAATCAAATAATTTATGTCTACATCTCTCAATAAAACAATAAATTTAAAATAACATATGTATCTTATAACGGTTGCAATTTTCAAATTTAAATTTATTTTCCATTTTTATATAATCTCATAAAAATAATTATTTTATTATATTACTTGAAACAAATTTTTAAATTAATCTTTTTTATGTCTTTTCATGTTTTTATTTTATTGAAAAGCAGACTGGGTCTCCATAATAATATCTATAAAAAAGTATAATTTTTAAAATAATATATAAAAATCTTTATTCTGGAGAAAAGCCAAATAATTTTTCTTTTAATTTGATGTTCCCAGAAATCAAAATAAACTATAAAAACCTATCTATATGGCTAAAATTTTTTTTTTACTTTTTTTTACATATTTTTAAATATTAAGGGTACCTACACGTGTACGTTTCCAAAATAACTATTAAAAAAAGTCATGTCAAATTAATGTAAAAATTAAAAAAACAAATTTTTTTTGTTTCTTATCTGTTTTAAGTAATATAATCAAATAATTTATGTCCCCCCCCGCCGTCGTTTAAACCCAAAAAGTTTGAAATAAATAAAAATATATCTTATAACGCGTTGCCAATTTTTTTAAAATAAGTATTTTTTTCTATTTTTATAAATTTTAAAAAAAAATTTTTTTATTATAGTACTTAAAACAATTCAATTTTATAAAAATTAAACCTTTTTATGTCTTTTCATGTTTTTTTCTTTATTATTGCGAAAGAAATGGCTCCCCATAATAATTTTAAAAAAATATGTTTTTAAAAAAATATTTTAAAACTTTATTCTGGAGAAAAGCCAAAAAATTTTTCTTTTAATTACTTTTGATATTATTTTGAGACTAAAAAAAAGAAAATAAATTAAAATTTAAAAAAATAAACAGACACGTTTTTTTAGCAAATGGGGAAAAAAAAAGTACAAAAAAAATCAATTATAAAAAAAGCGTGGGTTTAATTTTTCTTTTTTATTTTAACTCAATTTAAAAAAGCTACCAATAAAATATAATATGTTACATTTAATATCAAGCACCCTACACTTTTTAACTATAATTGATTATTTTCTACTTTTAATTTTTGGTTTTTTAAAAACGTTTTTTTTATTTTTTAAAAATAAAATTAAATTTTAGTGGGCCACTATTTAAGCGGAGGTGCTATATGTTAAATACAGACCATAAAATAAAACCATTTTAACACCATAACTTAAGTCTAACATCATTACGAAGCCGCCAGACAATTCCTTTATAATAGACCCCATGTTTTTCTCAGATGCCTTTTTTCTATTGTTAGGCCCAAACAAAGTCATAAATATCCTTTTTCTTACTGAGGCAAGTAACGAATGAAAAGTGGAAACATTTGTCTCGAAACAAAAACCCTACTTTAGACACAAAGATCAAAAGGAAAAAAAAAAAACCAATAAAGGCAAAACTTACTGATTTTATTCAAAAAAAATTTTCGGGGGGACAATAAAGTAATGTTTTTTTTAAATTTGGGTTTTTTTTCGAAAAGAATACTTTTATAATTTTAACGGTTTTAAATAAAAAAATTTGTTAGAGTACCGTTACATTGATATTTAAAATAATTTTATGTTCAGCTCAAATATTATTATTTCGTAATACGATAGTTGCTAGACACTTTAAATAGTATATAATATCCTAGGGCATTAAAGAAGTTTTTAATTTTCTTGGGCATTAAAAGATATAAATAGGAAAAATAGCTATTAGTTTTCTTTAACATTAAAAATTTCGTCCATAGGAAAGAAATTAAGAGTGAATGTTCCAGACTATAATCGATATACATAATTAGTATTTTATTATAATTTACAACAGCAATTTTAACATACCAATTTCTGGAAATATTAAAGTAGCACCGAGTTGTTAATAATTTTTACATTGTTATTTTTTATCCAGCACCCAAACCTATTATATTCTCTATCAAAGGTGTCTGTAGACTTCTTTGGGATTAGATTATCCAAAGCTTTGGCAGCATTTACAGCAATTTTATCCGAAATTAACGGAAAATCCATTATTTTATATAACTTTCAGTTTTTACTTAGACACAGCACAACAATTTCCTTTGTTTACTAACTATACAGGTAAAAAACCTTTCATAATTTTGATTTTTCTTTTAATTTAACTTCTGAAGTAGGATATAAAATATACCTTGGGCATTGCTTCATGTCCATACCTTTGGGCAACTTACAAACCTTCGCTCGGCATTGTTAGATTGTTTCCCTCGAAGGCATAAAGATCTTGATAATGCCATTATTACAAAAATAACTATAATATATTTGTGAAGACAACAAAATTATTAAATTTATTTCTTTAAAGAATCAATTTTAAACTAATTTTATTCATGGAGTTAAGATTTTTTAAGTATTTAATTTCGAATGATAATTGTTATTTAACTGACAAGGGTTAAATAAGGGCGATTAATGATCAAGGCCATTCAAGGGTTAAGGTCATTAATCGCCAAATAATGCTAGAGTTAGTTACAATATTTTTTGCCAATCGTTTTGTTAATAAACTGTAAATAATCCTAACTTTTCTTAATTTTTGTTTTGGCATGTATTTAGGCTAAGGTAATAATAAGGGCGATTGATGGCCAAGGACATTTAACGAGCGCGGGTTGAGAGAATTTGAAAATTCCTAAATATAAGTCAGAATTTTAAGGTAAAATTCCGAGGTATAACTCAGAATTATAAAATTTTGAGGTAAAACTCAAAATTTTAAATTTCTGAGTTATAACCCGAAATTGTAAAATTCCGAGTTATATCTCAAAATCTTATAATTTCAAAATACAACTCGGAATTTTACCTTTAAATTTTGACTAATATTTGAAAATTAAAAATTCTGAGATATAAATCAGAATTTTAAGATAATGTTCCCAGTTCCCAATAACTCGGAATTATAAAATTACTAGTTATTACTCAGAATCCTTAGTTAAATCTTAAAATTGTATAATTCTAAGATATAATTCGGAATTTTACCCATATTCCGAGGTACAACTCAAACTTTTAAAATTCTGATATATAAATTTTAAAATTTTGAGCTACATTTTAGTTTAAAATTTTACGTCATTTTTCAAAATTTTTAAATTGTGAGAAATAAGTAAAAATTTTAAAGTAAAATTCCGAGTTATAGTTTGAAATTTTATGCTACTAAGATATAAACCGAGTTTTAAAATTCTTAATTATAACTTGAAATTTTACCTCAAAATTTCAACTTATTTTTTAGCATTTTAAAATTCCGGTTTAAAACTCGGAATTTTATTTTAAAATTCTCTCTTATATCCCAGATTTTTAAAATTTTGACTTATAGCTCAAAGTTTCAAAATTTTGAGATATGAGTCAGAATTTTAAGGTAACAGTTTAAGTTATAACTAATTTTTTTTTTAATATTTGAAATTAGGAAAAAACATTTATTTTTACAAATGTTGGGTGTCCTTTACAGGGTTTCGTATACTACCCATATTAAAAGGTCAGTATTTTAAAAGTGGCCCTAAATTCGTGTAGAATGAAGTAAGACAAAAATAATTTTTAGCTAGAATATTATAAAGAGAATAAAATATTAAAAAATTGAATAAGAAACTAATGAAGTTTAAACAATGTTACTATACAATTTTCTACTACATTTACATAATTTGTAAAAATTATTTGACTGACCTAATCTCAACATAAAACAAAGAACTTTTGAAAAACGTATTTTTAGATTTAAAAATCAGAATGTACTAAGTTGACCTAACTAAACTGCCAAATTAAAAATTATGTAGCTCTTTATCTACCTAAACTTTGGGTTGTTCATGTCGTAAATTAAGTTCATTATTACAGCCACCTAGGGGATCATAATTAAATCGTTCTAATTTTTCGTAAAACAAGGTTACTCTGTAGATTAAGTTTAAAATGCTCTTTCAAAGATATTAAGTAACATTACAGTACTTGAATTAAACATGTTTCTTGGACTCTTATTGTCTTAATGTATTTAAATGACACAACGTTTCAACTTGTAAGTATCTTTAGCAAGCCGTTCTTAGGTGAATATTGGATCACGGTATTTGTTTTATTTAGGAATCCGTAAACTAACTTCACTATATTTATAAAATTGCCACCATACTTATCTGTACCAAGCTTTTTGCCTATAAAGAGAGGACCAGATTTTGATGACAAAATTGACATTTGATAGAACATTTTTATTGAAAAAAGTTCCTATAAAAATATATCGTTTTGAGATATAAGCGTTTTATTTTAGGTCACTATGAGGGTTCTCTGAATACATTCGAAACTTTGAAAGTTATATTTTAGAAACTTTTACATACTTCATGAAGTTTAAATGACAAATAGAATGTATTTATTAAGTATTTTATTTCTAGAAATAATTTATTAGTTGCAGCAGCATGTAATTTTCTAAAACTAAAAAAAAATGTTACTGGCCAGCTATACATATTGCGACGGCAAAATATTAGGGATTTTTTTTTATAAAATTATATTAAGAATATGAATTATATTAATAATATTGCTTTAATGTCTTTAAAGATTATATATTTTTTGACAAAGAAGAATAAAATAAAACTCTAATACTAAAAGTAATAATAAATTGTATGATATTATAGGGGAAAAAGACAATATAATGTTTTTATGCAAAAAATCTATTTTAAATTATATTTAGTAGTAAGACAATATATAATAAGCCTTTTCTAACACTAAGGTTTTGACGATAATTTGAGTTTATAAAAACCACCTATATTTTTAGTACTACCAGGTAAATTATTATACATTTTTATAAGTCAAAAATTAAAAACAGTGGCGTATAAGGGCCACTTTAATTTTAATTTTTATTTTCAGCACAAATTCAGACGTAGATCTTGGAATTCCGACTTAGATCTATAATCGGAGATTTAAGTCGGAATTTGTACTGAAAATAAAAATTAAAATTGGTATGGCTCTTCTACGCCTTCTAGATATGGAAGGTTAAGTTGAGAATTTTGTACAGTATTGTGCGAAGAAATCTTAGTATTATTGAATCAATATTTATTGTATTTTAAAAATACTGTTTCTTAAATATGGAGTGAAGTATGATTCTTTTTTATATAAATAATGGTTTACATGAGTCTTTGAATTTGTACTTAGCTTTACAATATCGTACTGCTATCTTTTGCAAGAAAAACGCTGAATATAGTAGAAACTGATAAGAATTTTCCCAAAAACAAATGCCATATCATAAAATCGATTTAATTAAAGCATAATAAATAGATTTTAAAATAAAGAAATCTTTTAATTTATGAGCGAGTACTCAAAAAGCATAACAATTATGTGCAGGTTTACTACATATTTTTTTTATATGGTTTTTAAAATTCAGTTTAACATAGACATTAATTCCTAAAAATTAAGTGCATGGAGAGGATTTTATAATTTCATCATTTAAAAATATGTTATTGAGTTTACACTTGAATATTAGAATATAAGTTTTATTTTTAATAAAGAAAAGCAAGTTGGAGTGACGAAATTCGGCCGCGTTCGGTGGGCGTCACTATGTGCCAAAAGCTCCAGGTTGAATGCTTAAGCTATGGGGGTGCACAAAAGTGGATGAAGGGATTTTACATAACCAAACAACATGTAAGATAAGACTGCTATAGCGTCGGATCGCCCAGCTATTTAACAGACCATTATATCCAGTCTATATAACGACACGAATATTTTTCAAATATTCGCAATTTTATGAATTCCGATGCACGTTTACATTAAAAATAACAATCCTCTATAATATGACATACATTTTATAGTATTTTGATTTTGGTTTTCAAGACTATTGTCATTTTACTATATTAAGCGTTTTTTGCTATTATTTTGTATAGCAAAAAAAAATATTTATCCAAGATACTACTGTTGTTTTTTTTTAATAGCTATTTAATTTTTAAAATATCATTTTTAATTACAGAGAAATCCAAATACATAAGAACTAAATACTTATCAAAGGAATGTACTTTTAAAAATAATTTTATTTTGCGCTTACGGATTTCAGTGATGGGAATTTAACCTCTCATCTCATATCATGACTAACTCTATAAACTTATTAAATAAAATCAATATTTATGTTACATGGATCGCAAAATCATACTGCTTAAATAAGGTTTAAATAAAAAATTATAATCCTATCCACATTGGTTTTTTAGGAGAACCTATATTATTCAACAAGCATATAGGCCTACGGTTCGTGTCATAAATTTTATCCGCGTGAATAGCTGACATTAAGCCTTTTCAAGCGAATGGGTGGTCCGGTAATTAGTAGTTATGATAAGTGACGTCACATTTACCAATGCGCTTAAAAAATTGGTTTTTAACCACATGTTTAAATTTAAAAGTTTGTTTACGTTTTCATGCGATACTTTATACTGATTTAAATAAGGATGTCTTACTAGTCGAATACAATAAAAGATGTCGGGGTTAAATGAGTCTTCTATTTTTTTAATTTAAGTTTTGCATTCTTACAATACTAAACATTTTTGATGTAGCTGACGGTTTTTTGCATTTTACGATGTAACCTTTAAAGCCAGTTATAAAGTATGGTACATTATAAATGTTTGGAGTTTAAAGGAAAATACTAATCTCAAATAAAAAAATAGGGGATTTTTCTGAAATAAAAATGAAATAAAAATTTTAGTAGAAAAATTTAAGAAAAACCATTTATTTACTTTAAATCCTAAATATTTTAGGAGTTTTTTAAATTGTGAAATACCTTTATGTTTTTAATTACTGATATATTAAAAATACGAAGTCCTTAAAGTTAATTAAAATTTCGGAACAAATTTGACAAATGGAGACCCTATTGAATTTAATTAAGACCATTTTCTTGGGCTGAACCCACATTACCGACTCTGAAAATTGTTCTGCTTCGATTGTCGAGTATTTTCTTAATTTAACTGGGTAAAATATAGAGCATGGTCAGTATCCCCAATGAGAAAATTTAGGTTGGAATTAGTAAACGTATATAAAACAAAGTAATTTTTGGCCTAATTTTTGACAACAATAATTAAAACTATTATTAGTCAAAATTATGGTCATAATTTCAAGGGCGTCGATAATAGTTTTTTCCTGGGAGGGAGAATTTTGATATTGGAAAAAATAAGTCTGAACACAAACCTGAAAAAATATGTTACATATACTGTTATTTGCTGGAAAATATTCCTGTTTTTATTAAGTCAAAATCATGGCGAAAGTATTTATTGATGCTAATATGTACATTTATAATGTTTGCACACATTTCTCATAAACCTAAACAGAAAAATTTTTTTGTAGCACGCATTCAAAATAGGCTCTTAGCACTCATTTGCTATTCCGATCTTAGCTGACGCCTCATGCGGAAACAACAAATTCGTCCTGAAAAACTCATCATTTTAGCCACTTGATACAAAAATAACTATATAATAATATTATCATTTTTCTTCCATATATCTTTTGCCTGTTAAGTTTCTTAGTTTTTAGTATCCAAATTATAGATGCAATATAAAAATATATTAACAATTAAATATAATTTACCATACCGAACGAAACAAAGAAGAATTTAATCCTAAATTACTATTTTTAAATTGACAATTTTTCGTTCAATATAACTTTTAAAAGAAAACAGCTTTATTAAAATCAAGTATTAAACACCAACTGTAATATAAAATCCAAATGTCTTTTATTCATTTTTGCAAATCTGTCCACAATGGGATTTGTATTTATTCGTATGTCTCTATTTACATGTAAAAGCACTAGACCAACTAATCGTTCTTGACTCATAGATGCCTATAACCACGTTTTCAATCTTTTTAGTGCAGAAAAACTTCTCTCCAAGGATGCAACGCTCACTGGCATAGTACATACAAGATATAATGCTAAATGAACATAAGGGTATAACTGTTTATCACACGTTTTAAGAGTTGAAATTGCAGAATCTGGGATATTTGATTCATTTTTTCATTTTTTAAACCATAGTTTTAACGCAGTTTTAACCAGCATCAAAATTATGTCGTTACTTTCATTTTTGAATTTAAGAATATATTTGCCGACGCCGTGGTAGGTAGGGTTTTTGGGGGGGTTAATACCCCCATTACCCTCCCCCCATATCGACGCCCTTGCATAATTTTCACTAGTAATGCCACAAGAGATAAAAAAATTCCTGTTAAATTAAACCTTGCATGGTATTCGTTACGAAAAGTTTGCACCAAGTTGTGTTTAAAATTATTTGGTTTATTTTTTTATTTTGTTGTTGTTACATGGAAATGGCATTATAGGACTTATTATAGTATATTATTTAATTTAACATAAACTTTCAGTTGCTAAAAATGGTAGAAAATTGCGTTTTTTAAAAATTCTTTTTAGGTATCTTGCTAGACCAAGTCTTATCTATTCTTGGTTTGATGTAGGAGGTGGCAAGCATGTTTTTGTTGGCAACCCTTTAAAAAGATTTATATAACAAGAATAAAAATATGCTTCCTCCCGGAAAGGTGCGGAACATATCTTAAATATACAACGTGTAAAAAAATTCGAATAAAAAAATATTCTTCTTTTTCCTAATTTAATTTCTTATAACTTTGTAAGTATTTCTTGTAGAGTAAAGTTGTAGAAGGAAAAAAGTTTCTTTATTAAATTGCCTACAAGATAAAATAAGTCAAAAATTGCAAAATGGGTTATGCGATAATTAGTGGAATGCTTCAGAGAGTTGTATCATACAGTTTCGTGAACGTCAGCTGAGGTTCTGTTGGAGCAATGAGCAGTAGCATTTTTGATAATAATAAAGCACTACTGGTATTTTTATTGTTGTTCATTAATATGAGTCGATCATTAAGTAACAAGTTTTAAGAATATATCAGCATCTAACTCGCAAACGGTGTCACTAAAAAATCTAAAGTTTTTATCATGGACGTAGATTTGCATGTTCTTCAATAAACCTTAATAGAATTTTTATTTAAAATAATTAGGGAAGCCAATAATTGACCCTATTAAAAACTCCATAAGATTTGCTATATTCCGCCCGACGATACACCCGATATATTCAGTCATTTCCTTCCAACTAAAAACTTAAATTGTAGCTAACCCAATATCTTGAAAACAGGTGACTCTAACATGTTGCATTATGAAAACAGGTCGCTCAATTATGAAAAAAATAATACTTTCAGTGATTTTTTCCTAACTAAAAATTTACCTGATAATAGCTTATAAGCAATTATGAATAAATATAAATGTCAGCTGGCTGTATCTCGGTGCAAAAATCGTCAGCTGATACTTTGAAAGTTATAACGCAGGAATTAGGCGGGAGCATCTATCGCCTATCTACACGCATCAGTTGACAGGATTTCCTTCAAATTACTGCTGGCTGATTTTTTTTAATAATAACAGCATATTGACAATCAGCTTACAAATGTTTACTAAAAATGACGTATCTTAAAGTATTCTCGTTATTTCTAAAATGGTTTTTACAGCGAGATACAGCTAGCTGACATATATTTATCCATAGTTGCATATAAGCTACCACCAGGTAAAGTTTTAGTTGAGAGGAAATTATTAAAAGCATTTTTTTATGTTCGAGCGGTCACCACTGTGTAGTCAGTTGATTGTTTGTTTTCGTCGAGATATTGAGAGTTTGCTACAAGTTTTTAGTTGGAAGGAAATAAGGTAATATGCATATACATAATCCCATGTAATTTTTAATGTAGTCAATTATTGGCTTTCCTAATTATTATAGAGAAAAATTCTATTTAAGTTTATTGAAGTGCGTGCAAAGCTACGTCCATGGTAAAAACTTTAGATTTTTCGGTTACACCGTTTGCGTGCTAGATGCTAATATATTTTAAAAAATTGTTACTTTATTATCGCTTCATATTTATATAACACAATAAAAAATACCAGTTAGTTGTGAATTAACGTTGTCATTTTAAATTTAGTGCTTTATCATTATTAAAAAGGCTACCGCCGCTCATTGCCCCAACGGACCGCATCTGTCGTTCACGAAGCTTTATGATACAACTCTCTGATTTATTCCACTAATTAACGCTTAAAAGGAAATAATTGACCAAATATTTACCTGGCTCCGGGACTATTACGCTTGTTGCAAAAAAAGTAATAAATGAACAATAAAAGCGGGAAAAGCGTAGTTTTTTTGTTTTTGCAATTTTATTTTATTTGAGAAAAATTGACATCTATGCAAATTAAGCCGTACTGAATATTGAACTTAGACATTTTTTTTATTAACTAGATATTTTGGGCTTTTAAAGGTTTTTTTAAAGGAAAATCGAATTATTTGGGCGTCCTCAGCAGTCATTTTAAGTTTTGAAAAAATTGCTTATAAACAAGTTAACTATCTCTAAGAATTTTTAATAAAACATTTTTTAAAGCTTAGGATCTTTGGTTTATTTGAAATAAAAAACAAATGTGCAGGTTTAATATTCTGGACTCTATTTTTGCAAAATTGTTATTTTTTTACACGAAGGTGAATTGCAAATCCATTATGCAAAAACTTCAAGACAGATATCAACGAAATTGGGCATAATGCTTTATCGTAGCATGAAGTTTTATCTGACCGAATATAAAGGTCCTTGGAGAAACCTAAAGGTCCGGATATTTCATGCAAATAGCTACGTTTGTTTGGCTTGTTTTTTGTTTTGTTTGTTGCTATTATGCAACAAGCCTAATAAATTTTGCAAATTCTAACTAATCGTATCTTGTAAAAAAATTATTTACAAATAATTTATTTCTTTAAATTTCTTTTTTACAACCAACATTTAGAAAACATGCCTGTCACATTGTTCGTCTCTCTTCAACAACTCCTGATTTTTTTTTACAGATAATGTTTGATCCTATATTTCTTTTAATATGAATTGTAGTGGCGCAAAAATATTCTTTAAATATTTAAAATAGCTTATTTTTTCTCAAATCATATTAAATTGATTTGTTTTAATACAATCGGTAAACAATTATGATTTTATAATATAATTTTTAATGATTTAATTATGTTACCCAACCTAGATAGAAAAATTTCCAATAAAATATATTTATTGGTATGCAAACCTATTAAAACAACACATTTTAATTGGTTAAAAAGTGCTAATGTGAAATTTTCGGGGGTAATTGCATAAGTGCAATAGAATCACCAACAATTTTTTAATGAAATGTGTTTTTTTATAATTGCAAGAATTTGATTTCATACTTGCGTAAAATATGAAAACAAACGATTGTAATTTGTAAAAAAAAGACGCGGAATAAAAAAAGTATCTGGTTATTTTGTTGCACGTGTGTAATTTATTTGAATATATTTCGAATTAACTAAAAACTCGAATCAAGTAAATTTAAATATTTTATTAAACAGAAAATACTAACGTTTCGTCAACAATATAAACTTCCGATGCAATTTTCGATTTCTGCAGTGCAAGTACCGCTGTAGTTTGGCGAAAATTGCACTTCTCTTAACATATGAAGGAAATATTCGTACTAATTTTTTTCAATGGCGGATGCAGAGAGGGGCGAATGGGGCGATCGCCCGCTACTTAGTTAGTTATTAATTAAAAACTTTTTATGTTGACTATTGCATTTGGTTAGGTATTAGTTATTTGTAAAAAATAATGTGGTCTACTAGTTTAGGAAACGAAGCTGAAAAAAAAGTTCAAAACCAGAAAATTTTTTCAAAATGCATAGATTTGCATGAAAATTTGGGATTAAGCTTAACTAACCCTTCTCCTCAAAATCTTTATTATGCCGATGGGCGCTCTATATTTTTTAGGGGTGAAAACAACCCTTTATTGCTAAAACCTATAAAACTATACATTAAACCTTAAGTTGACTTAACTTTAACTCAAATAGGTTGAAAAAATAGTATTTTGTTTCTTTGAAACATTATTTAAAATATTTTGGCCTTTAAAAATCAACCCCCATTATGGTTTAATTAAAAAATAATATATTATCACAGTGTTTGCATGGAAATTGGGGATTAAGCTTAACTTATCCTTCTCTTTAAAATCTCCATTATGCTAAAAGTAAGGTAAAAACTACCTCTTATTGCAAAAACCTTCAAAACTTTCATATTAAAGCTTAAGTCACATAAAATTGCTTAAATATGTTAAAAAATAAGTATTTAATTCTTTGAAACATTATTTAATATGTTTCAACCCTTGAAAATCAACTCTTATTATAATTTAATCAAACACAATCATTTACCCTAAAAAAAAATAACATATTGTCACAGAGTTGTAATAAAAAAAAAATGACTGCTCAAAAGTATTACTAATTTAATTTTGTATTCTTTTAATCCTCAAAAATCCACCCCTTACAATATTACAAAATTACAATAATGCAAAAAAATGGTACAAAACCGAGGTTTTTTAAAAAACTCATCTTTAAATTGTGCACTACGCCGATGAGCGCTTTTTATTTTTTATGGAGTGAACACTACCCCTTATTACCTAAACCTTTAAAACTTACTTTACTTTCATATTTAAGCATAAACGAAGTAAACCTTGGCCTAAATAAGTTGAATAATAAATGTTTAATCTTTAAAATATTAGTTGAAATAATTCAACCCTTAAAAGTAACCCCTATTACGGATTAATGATACATATTATATTTAATGGATAAAATAGAAAAATATACGTGCAATTACATTAAAGAAAATATTGAAATGAAAAGATATTTACAAAAAAATGAATTTGGGCTTTTAGAATGCTCCAAAAAATTGGTTTTTAAGCATAACTCCTTCAATTTTTGTAATAAAAAGTTCTTTAAAAAAACCATTTTGTTGTTTTTTTTTAAGTGCTATAAGGTCCTATATATAAAAACTGTTACCTTACTTTTTTAAAGGGGTGAGTCTAAAGGGCTGATACAAGGTAGTGTTATTTTAATTAGGGTGGTAATTATGAGGTTGTTTTTGAAGATTTTTGAACCCGAAAAATAACAGTTTTTTTTTGGATAAAATGCATACTTAACCCAGTTGTATAAAAACGTTGATTTTATCCACGAAAAACTTCGACTTTCGATTGCGAATAACTTGAAAAGTATGCATTTTACAAATAAAATGTATAGAACATTTTTTGCTTAGAAATAATTTTTCCATCATCCAGTGGTTAAATATATTTAAAAAAAATCGACCCTTCAGGTGGTTTGGCAACCACCTCCAAGGTAAAGGCGCCCTTCGGCATAATGTAGATTTTGATTCTTGGACTATTCCCTACCTACTGTCAAAAGTCATTCTATGCATTTTAAAAAAATTGCTAGGCAAAATAGTTCGTTTCCTGGACTATACCGTAATTTGTAATTTACAAGTGAAGCCAGGGGGTGGCTAACCTGGACGGGGAACCCTCGGACCTCGGACCTCTTCTACGTTGAGGGGTATTCCAATACAAATACTCCTCAAAGCCCCCGGTTATTCTACCTAAGACCCCCCGTAAGGATTTTCTGAATCCGCCCTTGATTCTTTTATGTCCAAAACCGCTTCTCTATACCAGTATTTTTTTAAATTTTAACTTTTTAATTTTCAGGAATGGCGGTAGAAGACTGTGCAGTGGCTGGAATGGTATATGACTTTTATATGCAAAAAGCACAGAAATAAATTGATAAGGAACCTAGAAATGACACCTTAAAAGATAATAAAAAAACTAAAGTGCTGATTTAATATTATATTTGTTTTATTATATTATATTTTCGTACAATTGACATATATTTTTGCTACATTCTACGTTCTAAAGCTAACATAGTTTAGTGTTTGGTCCACAAATAAGAAATTTAGTTAAAATGCAAATAAATAAACGTTTATATTTTTAAATTTAATTTTTTTGGCGCAAAAACTGTTTTTTCGAACTCTAATGACTTATTTGTAATTTTAAAACAGAAAATTGAATAAAACACTTTTTTTCTAATTAATTGTTTTTATTTATTAATATATGCTTGTATGGAACATTCCACAATAATTCGTTGATTTCTCGACCGCAATAAAATTTAAATGACAACCCTTAGTGGTAAACCCAGTTATAAATAAGTTGTATCTATTATGTAGGCACCGCACCTTTTGAAAGGGTACAGGTCCTGATTACCTACTAATATCAATAGTTTAGGTTATACCGGGTGTTGCTCCGTCGAGCGGAATCCCATGTAAATTTTGAAGTGGTCCAATATTGGCTCCCCTAATTATTTTAGAAGAAAATATTATTAGGATTTTTTAAAGAGCACGAAAAGTTGTACCGAGTGTACAAATTTCAGCTCTTCTCATTCCGCCAGCTAAGAGATAAATGCTAAAATAAGTTACGAATCTCCTATCTTCTTACGCGCCCTGTATTATTAGAAGTTTATAATAAAATACCAGAAAAATTATTTAACCTCTTACTCTCAAGTTGTCAGATCAATGTCACATCATTTTAAAATAATGAACTACTCAAATCAAGAAAAAATCACTATTATAAAATGGTTTTATCAGGGAAATAGTTATCGAAGAGTAGCGGTAGCCTATTTTCCCAATAGGCCAATACCAAGTAAATCGACAATAAAACGGACGATAAAAAAATTGAAACTACAGGCACAGTAATCAATAATTGCAAATGTGAAGAAAATTGACGTGAAAATCAGAGACAAATTGTACAAAACGAGAGGATTTAGACCTGATACTTTGTGTAGAGGAGGCCAAGAAAACATTAGCACAGACAATGGAGGACATTGAAATGAAATGAAATGAAATGAAAAGTTATATTTGTCCAGAAATCATAACAATTTCAAAAATAATACCCATTGGGCGTAGGACATGCATAAATAAAATTACTTAAAACTAGTATATATAATATACAAAGAAGTAAAAAAATAAAAAAAAAGAAAACATAAGATTGAGCTGACCACACAGACACCGTAACACATTAAAATATAAATAAAAATTAAAATTAGATAAAATTTGAAATACACATTAAAGTAGCAGATCTAACACAAAGATAATGCTATAATACAAAATTACTGGACAAGACCACACCACAATATATCGAATTTTAAAAAGATGTAAATACCACGCTTACAAGTACGAAAGACACCAAGAATTAAGAGACGGAGACAAAATACGACGACAGGAATTTTGCTTTGAAATGATGGAGAGGACAAACACTGACAGAGGTGTTTTACAAAATATTTGCTTTACTGACGAATGCCTTTACCACGCTTTTACATTAAACAACGAACCCAACATTCAAAATTGCCGGTACTGGAGTAATGAAAACCAAAATCGATTTGTTGAGACAAGGACTCAATATCCACAAAAAATTAATGTTTTGGCGAGAATTTTCGGCCAACATATCCTTGGACCATTTTTCCTTGACCGAAATTTGAATGCGGAGTACTTTCTGGAACTTTTAGAGGAACAAATTTTGCCTGCTTTGAACAACCTTGCTCGTGAAAGTCAAGAGATTTGGTATCAAATGGATGGCTGCCCAGCACACAGTACCAGAGCTGTGCGCGAATACTTGAACAACGCATTTAATAACGACATCATAGGCCCGAACCACGCAATATCTTGGCCAGCCAGGTCTCCAGGATTTTTTTTTATGGGGACATATAAAAACTAAGCTTTATACCAATAAAAAATATGAACATTTAGACCAGCTAAGGAATGCTATTTTCGCTGAATGTGCCAGAATATCGATGTACCAACTAGCCAACGTAAGAAATGAGTTTTATAATCGTTTGGGTTATTGTCTGGCAGTTAATGGAGGAATATTTAAGCATTTGATTAAATCCTGATATTTTCGTCATAAATTGATTTCTAAATGTAGACAAATTTGTTTTATTGTCTTGCGTAACTGTGAGTGCATGTGTTGGAATTAGCTGTAAACTAAAATGAAATGCGAGGATTCTTTTATGACATTATAAATTAATGATCTAAATTGTCACTGATAAATCGATATGGTGTTTTTATTATTGATTTCTAGAGTACAGGGTGCATAATGAGATACTACGTTGCAGAAGTATTTTAGCAGTTTACTCTTTACTGGTTGGTTGAAAAATGCTCAAATTTTTATTTTGGGTGGAACTTATTGTGCTCTTAAATAAATCCTAATAGCATTTTTTTCTAAAATAATTAGGGGAGCCAATATTTGACTACTTCAAAATTTACATGGGATTCCCTATGTCCCGCTCGGCGGAGCAACACCCGGTATATTTTGGATGCTCAATAACACACACGAAAATACCTTGACAAACTCCAAACGACTGATGAACTAATTGTAAGATGAAAAGACTCTGCTTTATATTGAACTCCTGCAATTTGCCTTTAACCTACATAATATACCAAAAAGTAGGTACAATAATAAATAAAGGAAATTTTATGTCCGGACCTACAGCAGGTAAAACGAGAAATCAACGAATTATTGTGGAACGTACTGTAACTAGATTGACCCCCCAAAGACCAGTGACAGTTAAAAAAGAAAAATAGTGTAATGTTTCTCCAAACTCATTTTTTTTACATTATTTATTTGCACTTTATAAAAATTTATAGGCCAGAGATTCTACATCTAGGAGTATGTGTGAACTACATGACACATGATTTATTTATTACATAATGCAGTAAAATCTTACAATGGTAAGTACACAAGTTTAAGGTCCTTAGGTTTTTTATATTCCTTAGATGCAATAAAACAGCAGACCAACATATATGGTGGTTAGAGTTTTTTTTGCTTGTATCTATTTTCCGTAAATAAAAAAAATATATCTGTGGTGCTTACTACGAGAAGTGCTCGGTCTAATATTCATATACACGATCTCTAAGTAAATAAAGCTCTAATAATAATTAACCCTTAAGTTATTCAAATCTTAAAATACTGCTATGAAAATACAACAAGATGTGTTTAAGCAATATTTTAAATTGAAATAATAGAAAAGGTATTCAAGAAGCCTCTATTTACTTAAAGGATTTTGTATACAGTTCACTACTAAAACATATAAGTTCCAATAAATACGTTCTTAAAGTCTTACTCTAATATATTACAGTTCTACCCTGGCTAAGATTTGGCATTCATTGTATCATTAATCTTTAAAGTTCCATAGGTCAGCCTTGCCCAGTTTATCATTATCCTTGACATAGTTCTGGCGGTCTATTATCCAATCTCGAATACAGGGTCGCATACGACATAAGTTAAATGTCGCTTAAAAATCATGGGCATCAAAAATTGGAATTCTTCCATTCGAGAAATGAATTTTCGTTTATAGTTTTTGTAACTAACCTACTTTTTTTAAAAAATTGTTTTGTTTGAATTGTAAAAAAATATTGGTAATTATTATTATAAAGTCTACTATGTTATTTGGCTTTTGATGATAAACGTACAAATGTTTGTATGCTAGCTTTTTATTTTTTGTAAAGGGTTTTTCATTTATATTCTGACACTCATTTACAAAGATAACTAAAAATGATTGAAACATTTTCTGTATAAATGTTTCATGGTTTTTATCTATTATCTTTTGAGCATAACGAAAGAAACAAATGAAAATCAGAGATTTAAGAAAAATGAATGGGGTTTTACCCATATTTTTTTAAAAAGGTCTAACATCTCTTTCAAATATACAGTTTGCTCAGTGCCTTTTTTTTCACTAAAAAAGGTTTATAAAATCGCCATATATTTTTAATGACAAGAAACAAAAACCTTCATATATATATTTATATCTAATTATTATTTTTTAGCTATTAATCTTATACACATAATATTGTGCAATTATTCAATAGCATAACTTTAATAGCAATAGAGAATAAATTATAATTAGTTTAAATTTATAAAAATATAATTTTGTTTTTTCTTTTGTTTTATAGTCCAGGCAGTCAAGCTCAAAATAGGATCATACCTCCGAAGTTTTTATATATGCGCTGATTTTCTTTAAAATTTGGAGTTAAGCTTATCTTATCCTCCATATCAAAATCTATGATCGTAAGGTGTGCAAATTGTTTTTAAGGAGTGAAAACTACCCCTTATCGAAAAAATAAATTTTATAGGTTTTTCGGTTTTTTTTCGATTCAAATATCTCTTATTTATGTAGGATAAAATCCTATCATTGTACAATAAAAAAAATTTGGGGTATTTTGAAATAAAAACCCCCCCCGAATCTTTAAAACTCCCCTTTTTTATGAAAATAATATAAAAAAAAAAACTTTTAAGATTTGTAACATTACAATTGCATTTTTGGGGAAAAAATTTATAGCTTTTTTAAAAAAATTAGTTACCAATTTTCACCCCCAAAAACCCCTTTAAAAAAAAAATTTTAAAAAAAAAATATCTTTTTTACTGCCAATTTTTGTTTTTTCGTAATTTTAGTTTACAGTTCAAAATTTATTTAAAAAAAATTTTTTGGGGCTAAACCCCGCAAACCCAAAAAACCCCCTTTGGGCTTTTTTTTTAAAAACCCCCTTTTTTGGAGGGGTTTTTTTAAAATTTTTGGGGTTTGGTTTTCTTTTTTTATTTTTAAAACAAGAATTTTTTAAATTTTTTTTTAAAATTTTTAAAAATAAATTAAAAAAACCCCCTTAAATTTTTTCCTTTTTTTTAAAAAATTTCCCCCTTTAACCAAAACCCCCTTTAAAAAAATTTTAAAAAGGGTGCCCAAAATTTAAACCCCTTTTTTATTTTTTTAAATTTTTAAAAAAAAAAAATTCAAAATTTTAAAAATTTTTTTTTAAAACCTTTTAAAAATTTAAAAAAATTTTACTTTCCCAAAAAAATTTTTTTTAAAAAAAATTTTTAAATTTTTGGGGGAAAATTTTTCCCTGAAAAAGTAAAAGGATTTTTAAAATTTTTAAAAATTTTTTACGGGGGGTTTTTAAAAGGTGGGGGAAAAAATTGATATATAAAAAAAATTTTAAAAAATTAAAATAAAAAAATAAAAAAAAACAAATTTTTTACTTTAAAATTTTTTTCCCCAAAAAACCTTTTAAAAAAAAAAAATTTTTTTTTTTTAAAAAACCCAAAAAAAAAAAAACATATGGTTTAAATCATTTTTTCCAAACTGTCCTTCTCTAATCAGTAAACTTTTAGATGTCATAAAAAATACAAAAAAAGGGAATTTGGGGAAGGGGAAAAATTTTAAATTTTTTGATTTTAAAAAAAAATTTTACTTTGGGTTTTTTGGTTTTTTTTTTAGTTTTAACTATTTTAACCATATTTTTTGAAATTTCAAAAAAAAGATTTTTTAATTACTTATTTTAAAGGTCTTTTTTTGCCCTTAAAAACTTTACCCCCTTTTCCCCTTATTTGGCAGCTATAACTTCCAGGTAAAAATTTAAGATCTTCATAAATAGCTAATTTTTTTTTTTTTTTTTTAATGTCATTTTTTCGATAAAACGCAAAATTTTCAGAGTTATGCTTTTAAAAAAATTGAAAATTGATGTTTTTTTAAGAAAAAACGCATTTTTTAATTGCGAATAATTCAAGAAATATTGATCTAAAAAAAATTTTACATTGGGATTTTTTCCCTTTTAAAATTTTCTCATCTATCGATTTCGGGGGGGTTTTTTTTGGGGGAAAAATTTCCCACCCCAAAAAAGGGGGGGCATTCCCCCCCGGGGGGGGTTGGTACATCCCCCAAATATAGATTTTGTTTTTTTACCATCCATCTTTTCTTTCAAAAAAATTTAAATAAATCGGTAATAAAAAAAAATTCGGAGGGGAAAAGTTGATGTTTTGGGCTATTAAATTTTTTAATGCTTTGACGTTGCCTATAAAAAACAAAAAAAATTATAAAAATCTATGTACCACACAAATATTTGAATTTAATAGGTATTATACTTTTTTTAAATGTAATTTTGGGGGGGGGGGGAAAAAGGGCCCAACTTTTTTTAAATTAAATAAAAATTCAAAAAAAGAAAAAATTTAAAATTGCCTTGAAAAAAAAAAAATTTATTATGAACTTAAAAATCTAAAACAATTAAAAATTTTTTAATTTTTTCCCCCCCTTTTTCTACTTAAAAATGTTTTTTTTTTTGTTGATTGGTTGTAAACAAATCAGACCTTTTTCCTTTTTTAAAACATAATTAAATTTTTTAAAATTTTTTTTCTTAGATGTTTAAATTTTTGGGCCCCTTTTTTTAAAAAGTTTTATTTTTTAAAAAAACCCACAAAATAGATTCGGGCGGGGTATTGGGGGCTATCTAAGAGTTCCCCTTTTTTTTCCAAAAAACCATTTTTTTTTAAAATAAGGGGGAAACCAAGAAACAAATTAAATTTTTTCCCATATTGCTGATTCTTTTTTTTTAAATATTTTTTTAAAAGTTTTTAAAAAATTTTTAAAATTTTTGAAAACATGATAGACAGACATTCATTTTAAATAAAAATAGATAGAGTGTTCCTTGTAAGAAAAATTTCCTAGTTCATTTTTATTAACTTTTTGATATTTATTTGTTTTTTTGGTCATAGTTAAAAGATAATAGATTAAAAACTATGAGACTTTTATACGCGATTTTTTTATCGTTGTTCGTGGGTGTCAAAATACAAATGAAAACCACATCTGGACATCTAGCAACACATATTGAAAATAATAA
>JAHBCN010013118.1:0-25230 GCA_019359885.1 Listronotus oregonensis
CTCGTCGAAACGAAACCACTTGTGTAAAAATGTTTAGTATCTTTCTGCAATTTTTGTTAATTTGATAATTATGTCTTTTATCATACTGGCTATTTCCTTGAAACAGAAGCCACGTAAACATCTATAAAAAAAAACGTCCCACAAAGGACAGTGGTGAGCAAGGGAAGAAATCTTCTTAAAGTTAATAATAAGACAAACGGTTTTTCTTTAAATGGAATCAAAAATGCTCAGAGTTGTGGAAGATGCCTCTTCTCCGGCATGGAAACAATATTCCAAGCAAGCTCTAATTTGGGATACATACAGAGTCTACAGATTGCAAGAAAGGAATTAGTTTCTGGCTCGACAGAAGAATCGAAGCAGCTATGCTAATGGATTTATCATGATTGTGCCATCAAGATCGTTCTTAACCTATACAACAACATATATCCCCATTTTTTCCAACATATTCATTATCAAAATGTTTCATCAAAGTTTATTACTTTACTAGTGACGTAATAAAATCAATAACTTACCAATGAAGCCCTTCTTCACCAACTCCAAAGTAAACCTTCTGGTGATCTTCTCCAACTCGTGTTCCGAATACTTCTTGGGGTCGATTTTGATACCAGCCTTACCGCCACCGAACGGAACGTCTACGCATGCGCACTTGAAGGTCATCAACGCGGCCAAGGCCTTGACTTCGTCTTTGTTGACGTCGGGGGAGAAACGCATGCCTGCAACAACGGGGTGTGTTAGGAAGAATTGAATTATACAACTATGCCCCAATGCTCTCGGGCATTAAGGGAAATAAATAGGAAAAATCAAAGAAACAACTTTTTATTAACAAAAACACTTATTTATCATTTATATTAAATGAGCAGTTAAAAAAAGACTCAGTAAAAACGAATTTATCGGCTTTTGATAAATCAATGTTTTCTATTATTTCGTGATTTTTGGTAACAGAAATTAATTAAACGTTTTTTGATGTTGATGGTCTCGTTAATGGTACTCCAGCTCTCTCCTTTGGATACTTGCTTTAGATGCTGGCCGAACTTGCAATGTTTTGCAATGTCTATATTTTTATTAACTATTAATTTCGTCTTTAACATTAAAAATCTCGTCCATAGGGAAGTAGGAGTGAATGTTCCAGACCAGGGGTCTCCAAACTACGGCCCGAGGGACATATCCGGCCCGCGGACAGATTTTGTCCGGCCCGCGGAGAGCTAGCATACTTGAAAACTCCTTTTAGAGAACAAATAATTTTTATAGCAAATTAAATTTAGTTTACTGAAGTATTCTAATTTTATGTTTAATAATTATTTATATGACATCTACATTGATATGGTCATGGGCTAACTCCGCTAATTCATAACATTCTTGTAGGCTTATTGTTATTGTTTTTGTGATAAGTTGGATAAAGAAACACAGAATTATAATGAGTAAAGACATGTATAATATGCAGAAAATTTAACTTCAGTATATAATAACTAACAAATTATTGAAATGAATCCAACTAACATTTTATACATTTTAAATAATCACATAACTTATAACAAACATAATGACATATGAAATACTAATGAGATTTATGTAATTGAGATTTTCCACTGACAATAGTTTGTAGTTGTGGACTAATTTTACTTGTACTAATTATTAAAAGAGATTTAAGATGCTCATCAGTTAATTTCGATCTGTAAACATTTTTTGTGTACTTCATTTTGGAGAAGGTTTTCTCACACAAATAAGTAGTACCAAAAACAGAAAACAGACCACGAGCAAATTTATGCAAATTATCAAATTGTGTCAGTGGAAGACTCTTATAAAATTCCAACAAAGATGAGTTTTGATATTTGTTCTTAATTATATCACTGCATTGTAGATCAATCATTTCCATTTGAAGTGCCGGGGCTAGGGTTTCAATGTCAGTATCAAAAGGATTCTGAAAAATCTTAATTTGATTCGCAATGGCATCAAAGTCTGAGAAACGAGTATCAAAATTTATCTTCAAAGCACTCAAAGTTTCGATTGCAAAATCGATAGGAAACTCAGTCTCAGTAGTGTGGCTGAATATTTCTTCGTGCACTTCATAGCTTTTATCTATTTCTCGAATATAAATCAACACCTGAGCAGTATCTGACACATCCGTTGACTCATCCAAGGCCAAAGAAAACCACTCAAAATGTCCATTTTTGTCGAACAGTTGAGAGGATATATTTTCAGCGATGTTTTCTACCCTTCGAGCCACAGTGTTTGCTGACATTCTGACAGTTTTTAATAAATTTACCTTTTCAGGGCACATTTCTTCGGCTACTGCAATTATGCATTCTTTGATCATTTCTCCATCGGTGAATGGTTTTCCACGTTTTGCAATTTCAAGAGCTACACGAAAGCTGGCACGAGTTGCAGCCTCTTGTTCAGTTTTGAGTTTTGTAAATGAAGATTGCTGCGATTTCAATCCGCGCTGCATAGCTTCGAATTTTTCTGTCCGCAAACTTCCTGTATATTTTGAGTAATTTTGAAAATGTTTTGTTTCATAATGACGTTTAATGTTATATTCTTTGAGAACGGCTATGCTTTCATTGCAAATCAAACATAGCGCCTTGTTACTGGACTCAATTACGAAATACTGAATGTTCCACTGATCTTTGAATTTTCTGCATTCACTATCAATTTTTCGCTTCTTTTCCATACTACTAATTCACACACAAAAGCAACAATTCATATCAAAATACTGTTATAAAGATGTCTTAAACTTAAACACGCACAAACACGTTTTAAGGAGGTATGTAATATTTTATTTAACAACAGTGTCATAGGAACTGACTTGTGGTTGCGCCACTAGCCTTCTTATATATACCAATTACTGCCATCTAGAAGTGAGTGGAAGACACCAGAACTTTCTCGAACCAACGAGATTATTCTGTACGTGCTATTAGCGCCATCTGTTAGCGATAGAAGGTACTACCTATTTCCGCTTGTGTCCACCAGATGTCGTGTCACGTTACTCCTCATGGCTCGTACTCTACGACTAATCTAGAAATTACAGATAATGACAGGAAAATTAATAATATGCAGTGTTGCGTTTTGCGGACTTTAGTCGATTTGCAGCCTTTTTTAAACGTTGTGTACTTTTTCGGACTTTTTTTTCATCAGTGGACTATTTCACTTCTTACCACCGGCAACAATGATAATATGGTTTTGGCCCTCGGAACTTACTGGAGTAATCAGTATGGCCCTAAGGCTGGAAAGTTTGGAGACCCCTGTTCCAGACTATAAGCATTACATAAATAATTACGATTTTAATATAATTTACAACAGCAATTTTAACATATCAATTTCTGGAAATATCTAAGTAGCACCGTCTTATTAATAATTTTTACATCATAATTTTTCGTCCAATCCCAAAACCTATTATATTCTTTATCATAGGCGTCTTTAGACTTCTATGGGATAAAATTATCCAAAGCTTTGGAAGCATTTACAGTAATTCTATCCGGAATCAATAGAAAATCCATTATTTTAAATAAATTTCAGTTTTGACTTTGAAAGAGCACAACAATAAATACTTATTACCTTACAATAAAGAGCCAAGCGGTGTTGCCATTTTTTAATCGAGGTTAGATATTTAAAGAAGGTAGTGGTTCTTTTGGGTTGACATTTAGAAAAGTTCGGATTAAATAATTTTACCTTTTTTTTAAATAATGCCTTTTTGGTTTTTAAATGTGTTATTTTTATACATTATTATTTCGTGGATAAAATACAGTAGATCTTTAATAAGTCGAACTTCGATATCTGGAATTTTGATAACTCGAATCAAATTCGTTAGCAATAGCATCAAGAATGTGAAATGTGAAAACTTTACTTAATAACTCGAACGAAACATTTCAAATTCCTTCACTTTGCGTCTTTTAAAACGGCTCGTTCTAGAGCGTCACATGCAGGCAGTTGGATAAAGGTGTCATACAAAATTTAAAATGCCATTACCGGCAAAGGATTAAAAAAAAACTTTAAAATGTTTGGAAGAAAATAAGAAAATCAACATAGCTTTGATGGATTTTATCGATAAAGTATCCAATGCATGGAATATTGATGTTAACTCTGAGACTATTTTTAATTGTCAGCTTTGGTTATTATTCTGGATGAAAAGAGGAGGATGACATTCCTTTGATTTCCCTTAAGGAATATTAAAAAGAAAGCAGTGACGAGAAAATGCAACTACAAAAGCAATGATGGTTTGAAATGCGCAGAAGGTGTTACGTTTTATGATTTTATCCATGTGGATGATGATATTGTAACTTTAGAGTTACCCAGAGATGAAGATATAGATCTTTACAGTTCTACGTTAGAATCTGAACAGCTTCAAATGAGTCGATGGCAAATTCGTTGCAAATTTTACCAACCACAACTAACCACAACGGATGTTTTGTATAATGTATTAAACAGCATTAAAGAGTTTGTTAAAATTCAAAAGTCACAAATAACCGACTTTTTTACTCTTAAGTAATTAGTAGCATAGTATTTATTGTAAATAAACATAAATATTATATTATATACACAAATTGTACAAATGTACAATTGTGTATACAGGATGGCCCACCACATTCGCCTCGGTTTTTCTACGAGAAATGAAAGGAGTTGGAAAAAAAAATTTAGCACAGTCATATGTTGGTCTGTGGGGAGCATATTTTAAAATTATTTTGAAATATTCAGGGTGACCCAAAAAAGAAGTACATATCAAAGTTATATTTTTTCTTATGGAACACCCCATATTTTTTTTATTTTTAGATACTATAGACCAAATAAAGGTGAGTTATTGTTATAATTCCTATACCAAAAACTGACCGTTTCTGAGAGATTTAGAGAAATTAAAAAATTCAGACCATATTTTAAAAATTGTTTACACCCTGTAACATATAAGGAGCTGCTCGTAATTAAATTTACTGCTTAGCTTAAGGATTTAACTTAACTATTACATAAAAGTTTTACATCAATATTATACAGAGTGGTGAAAAAAATTGCCTCAAAGTTTGGACATACATTTTATTAAATAACTTCCTAAAGTTAAATGGAACACCCTATATTTAGTGGCCTATTTTGACGCAGAACTAGATTCCCTTTAAAACTATAATAGGGTTTCCTATACCTATCTCTTCTGCTTTTTATGCAAAAGACGTTTTTATATTTGACTTATGAATAATTTCTTTATCTTAAAAATGGAACACTCTGTACTGTATAGGATGACGCCTGTTAGAATACCTTTGGGCAGAATACTTTTGATGCAAATAAACATATTTCATGACACTCACCAATTACCAAATTCATTTCATCTTCCTTATTTTAACTAATTAAAATGTAACAATCATTCAAAACGATTATAATTTTAAACTACTCGTAGCTTAATCAATGATAATCGTTTGATTAGCAAGTGTCACTGTCAAATATTTTTGTTTGTAAATAATAATTGACGTTATCTAGGTCAAAGCCTACTATTAATAAGAAAATATAAATATAATCGTACCTTTGGTGATAGTCATATTGAAATGTATGTTTTTATTGACCCGATTATAATATTATTTTGGGATTTAATTTACCATAAAGTCCAATACATTTGCTAAGAAACAAGGGCATTTTAACATATTTCGTTTCAACAATAATTAAGATGGGTGTACCTTTTACTATATTTTGATTCTTATTTTAAAGAATGCTTTAATATTTTAGAAATGGCAATAAATTGCAGTTTTTACTTTTGCCTGCATTTTGCTTCAGATACATCTTATTTTTAAAAATTTAAACTTTTGCTTTTAGCGAATTTACGTGGCCCTTAATAAAAAGGTTTTTTAATTATAGTACAGGGTGTTCCATTTTTAAGATAAAGAAATTATTCATAAGACAGATATAAAAACGTCTTTTGCATAAAAAGTAAAAGAGATAGGTATAGGAAACCCAATATAGTTTTAAAGAGAATCTAGTTCTGCGTTAAAATAGGCCACCAAATATAGGGTGTTCCATTTAACTTTAGGAAGTTATTTAATAAAATGTATGTCCAAACTTTGAGGCAATTTTTTTCACCACTCTGTATAATATTGAGGTAAAACTTTTATGTAATAGTTAACTTAAACCCTTAATCTAAGCAGTAAATTTAATTACGAGCAGCTCCTTATATGTTACAGGGTGTAAACAATTTTTAAAATATGGTCTGAATTTTTTAACTTCCCGAAATTTCTCAGAAACGGTCATTTTTGGTATAGGAATTATAACAATAACTCACCTTTATTTGGTCTATAGTATCTAAAAAATAAAAAAAAATGGGGTGTTCCATAAGAAAAAATATAACTTTGATATGTACTTCTTTTTTGGGTCACCCTGTATTTTTCAAAATAATTTTAAAATATGCTCCCCACAGACCAACATATGACTGTGCTAAAAGTTTTTTTTCAACTCTTCATTTCTCGTAGAAAAACCGAGGCGAACGTGGTGGGCCACCCTGGATAATAATTCCATAATATACATAAATGTATTACATTTCCACATTAAAAATAAACTTAGTTAATGCATATAATGTGTTTTGTTTAATAACTCAAATTCATGGTTAGTCTTGGTTAGTTATTACTCGATTATTTTTAATGTCAAGTGGTGGTTTGAATTATCGAAGTTCCACTGTATACAAGACCAAAACTAACAAAAAACATGGTGAAATTTTTAAATATTTTTTATGTTTGCTTTGGCACTGCCTATAATATTATATTGCTTTTATTGGATCGATAAAAAACGGTATATTAATCAGCTGAAGTGGCACTGTCGATGCCGTTACTAATCTGTTTGATTGATTTATATTTATATGGTAATTTAAGATAAGTAATATGTCGATTGGCGTTGTAAAGAACGTTAAAATTGATAAGGCAGTAAGTAGAGTATAGGCTTAAGTTTACTGATATGATATCTACATCCGTTTTTTTTGTTAACGGGTGGATTTTCTTCTCATAAACACTACACCTATACCTTAATAAAATCACAAGTTTGTAAAATAAATTTTACTAAATAATTCTAAGAATACACTCCCAAAATTTTAAGTCAATCTGAGCAAAACTCTTGAAGTTATTGTCCAGTCAGTTAGTCTCCTGTCCTTTAACACTATAGCTCTGACAGCTATTGTGTTAAAGTTAAAATGTTAATTTTAAACGCGTTTTTCTCAAAAACTACTTTTTAAAAGTCCGTGTTAACTCTGTCATTTAAAAACTACATTACTAATTTATTTCAAATTTGGTATAGTCTGTCTCAAAGTATATCGTTATGGCTTTTGATGGACCATACACCCCAATAAACCTTTAACGATTTGTTGTTGGGTAAACCCATTTGTTCATAAGGGCAGGGGTGGGCCAGGTATTTCTTGAGTAATAACCATTAGGCATATAAATATTTTGGCTAATATTTTAGTGGCAGTGTTGAATAACCGCGTGTTTTTACTGTGCGTTTCGAAAAAGTTGTTTATATCAGATATAATCGAAATCATTTGCATTTAGATGCAAAACAGGTTGTGAAATGAAAATTAGTAGGGTATTTAAAGCTTTAATCAGAGAACGTGTCTCAATTCTAAACAAAGAAGCTTAGAAAGAAATACTGTCTACTTACTATAAAAAAGGCTCAAGATCAATAATAAGCGGACTCATATTTTAGTGAAGAATGGTCGAACAAAACGAAAAAAACGATACTGAATTTAATCCTCACCGATAAATATAGTGATCAGGTAACTAATTGAAAAGAAAGAAAATAATTGTCTTAATGAATAGCCGATTATTCCTCACTTGGATAAACTTTGGAAAAAAAAGACGGTAGACGAATGCCGAAACCTTAATATAAATGATTAGCCGTAAGTACCCTCCATAGAGTTGATTGTCTAAAATGCGATATTTAAAACGGCAAAATAGACTATAAAACAAGTATAATGGAAGCACAGATGTCACTCCAAGTGTTGTAGATTTAATGACCTAGCTCAAGTATAATAAACAGATATAGGTTAGAAAACAGATCCACAATTTACCTTGATGAAAAATGGTACATAGACACGACACAGTATCCAAAGAATAGGTTGATTCCAGTCAAACGTCAGACAAAGCACTTTCAATAAAGGAAAACGCTTTACCATAATACGCTGGTCAGAAGACGGATTTGTCCCAAACTGCTTGCTGTTGTTGTAAAGAATATTAAGGATTCTAGCTTGAATTGTCATGAGGATACAAGTGCAGAACTTAAAACTGGTTTCAAATTATCTTTAAATATCCAAACAGAGTGAACAGTACCACAGCCGTCTGCTACACAAAGCACCAGCTTCATCAAGTTCAAAACTGAAATCCAATTAAATTTATTTATTGAATTCATACAAAAACGATCTTGGAAGTCCTAAATTCATACAATTAAAAACAAATGTATGTGATAATTTGGCTGAACAGGCTGGGCATACTGTCTTACGGCTTCCTCCGTACCACTGTATGTTTAACCCCATAGAGCATCTGTTGAACCAAGTAAAATCAAAGATCAGAGCAGAAAATGTTACACCTACTTTAAGTCCCAGTGTTATAAATTTGATAAAAAATGTAATTACTAACATACCAGTTAAGAGCTGGAAAAATTCACTACAGCACATTATAAAAATTGAGGACTCTTACATTTCTATCCAAAACAACATAAATCCCATTGTAATTAATCTCAATGATGACTCTAATAGTGAAACAGAATAAGATTTAGATATTTAGATTAAAAATGTAATTATGTATAGATAATGCAGTTATAAAGTCATTAAAACTTTGCATATATTTAATTTCTTAATGTAATTTTAAGATTATACTTACCTAAATAAACAATAAATTATAAATCTTTATATTATTAAAGTCCGTCCCAAATGTTCTGTCGTTTAATACCTACCAATGGGCAGTTTTATTGCTATCGGCAGATATAATCCATAAATGAAGGCAAGAGCTAACACGGTATACTTTGAGACAGACTATACACATTTTCTACATATAAAATACCTCCCTTCAACGTTAAGTTTTTTTTTAATTAAGGGGGTTTCCCACTCACAAAATGGTAGAATTTTTCGTAGAAAATAGCAGTTTACACTTTAGATGACCACAAAAAATGTTTAAATGAAAAAAATAATATTCAGAGAACGGGGGGAGGATTTGATGATACTTTGACTAAATTTTAATGGTTTTTGATTTCAGATAATTTCTGACCGAGATATAGTGAACACAGCAAATTGTTGTTTTATCTAAGACGTTTTTGAACAAGCTCTGTCACCAGCTTGTTTTTCAAAGTATACTTTAAAGTATAACTAATAACGTCGAAAAGGTTTAAATACATTTGTTCAATCCATACTTTTAATAATTATTCGCAAAAAAGTGCTTTTTTTACGCTAAAACCCTTACCCCTCCCTTAACAATAATTTTTATAAGGCCTTGTTCTATGTGCGAAGCAGATAAATAAATTTTCAGCTGCCTTATTATTTAATTACATGTATTTAAAATTAAATGAGACCACATTTTAAACGCAAGCTTAAATAATTAAAACAAATGATGAGGCAAAAGGTGCTGATAAATGTAAAACATTTACCCGCATAAACATAACCGCATCGTCCTTGAATTAGCAGTAATTTAAATTAATTTTTTAAACAAAATAATTTGTATTTTGTACAATACCTACTATTGACAATATTTTCGTTACACCGCGTTTCATTGCTTTATTGTTACCTATTTCTACCTTCTAATGTAAATGGCAAATTTCTCATATTAAGTAAATTAATTTTGTTGTTACCTGTTCCCTTAGAAAAAAATTAAATAATGATAATTTTATATTGAATTCCTTTTGTTTCAATTTTAAATGATTTTCCAGAAAAGGTATACCGATACACATGGTCGAGCGGTATACAGTAAAGGCACCGTACTGCGAACATAGGAGGCCCCTTTGGACGTTTTTGGATGAACCCAATTCTAAAATACCAATAAAACTTGTGGCTTGCATTTCAATTTCCGTCTCGTTTCCTTAGTTGGCTTATTTTGTTTGGGGACTGGTGGGGAATGCGGTGATAAATTCGGAAGAATTATTTGCCCAGTTTAGTTTTGTATTACGTTTTTATTTTCAGTTAGAGGAGGTGTTTTAGGCAAGTAACAAGGGGCCTAGCTACGCAACCGACTTCGATCTGATTTTTTTATAAGCCATAAATTTAAAATTAGGTTACGAGACCGCAACGTTTGCTGCGGTCTTAAAAACCAAACAGTTTTTCCTTAAAATAAAATAATTTTTTCTAATAAATAATGAAACGTAGAAGATATTCTTGAAAAAATTTAATGTGCATTCATAAAATATACAAAAAACCTTTCAAGTTATCAAAGATGCTCAAATAAACCACCTTCTTGAGCCACAAAATTACCAAGATTGCTAAAAACCCTTCTGAATTTGCTAGAATGTTAAGGGTAATAATCCTAAAAGAATTTCAATTTGTAATTGTAATTTTTGTAGATTAATAGCCCTATTCTCCTGGAAACCATAAATTTCTGATTTTACGTGACCCCAGAGAAAAAATCGTTGGGTGAGACCATGAATGGAAATGTCGATTTATCAGTAAAAACAATGTTCTTATAAATGCATTGTTATTTTTCATTTCCATTATTTTAAAAAATTGTATTTGTCTAAAATGATCATCAGGGTTAATTTGTGGGTTTTTCTTACTTTGTAGGAGCGGTATAAATTTTTTTCAGCACTCTTCCCACTGATCTTTTGCACAAATCAACCTGTTCTGCAATTGTATTAATGGAAACTGTAGGATTTTTAAAACACTTGTCACTACCATAATTTCTTTCATTTTCCTTTCCTGGTTTTTTTTCTGGGGCACTATCATGTTTATGTTTTCTTGAGTTAAACAACCAAATGTCAGAAAGTTTTTAATGACTCGGAAATAGTGGTAATCGTGGGAGTCGGCTTAGTTATAAATAAATTAATAAATAATTCCCTAATTCCCCTAACAGGATTTCCACGGTGATACCATTCAAATATTTTAATTTTCTCTTTCAGTTCGTAAACATCCATTACTAATAATAATTATTTTATTAAAAACTTTTTGGTCGTAAATATTCGACACTGTACAACTATTGCTGTCGAGCGTTCGATACTAAAGAATTATTTCAAAATAAACGATTAAAATTTTTTGCTGGAAGATTATTGATCGATAAGCAATACGTGCGGCGTTTTTAGGTACATCCAAAATCGTCCAGGAGCCTCCTATGTTCGCAGTACGGTGCGCTTTACTGTATAGGAAATCCCATGTAATTTTTAATAGGGTCAATTATTGGCTTTCCTAATTATTTTGGAGAAAAGTTCTATTGAAGTTTATTGAGGAACATGCAAATCACATCCATGGTAAAAACTTTGGATTTTTCGGTTACACCGTTTGCGAGTTAGATGCAACAATAAAAATACCAGATGGTTGTAAATTGTTGTCATTTTAAAATTTAGTTCTTTATCATTATCAAAAAATCTTCCACTGAAAAGATTACCCATGAGTTACACTACTGTAGAAAATGTATTAATGATTAAATGGTACTATCAAGGAAATAGTTACCAAAAGGTATTATATATAAGGTATTTGACATTATACATAAAGCATGTCCAGAATTTTCCGGAGAATACAAAAATGCAAAAATATACAGGGGGTTACATTTAAGAAAAAATATTTTTCCTGTCAAACTTTCTTGCGACACCCTGTATATCTACATTTGATGTTAAAATATGCCCGATCCAAAAATAAAAACGACGTGTCCGAGGATTTTTTCGAAAAAGAAATACCTCCCCTTTTATTGAATTTATCCGTTATAAAATCACAACCCACACGTATAACCCATTAAGTATGTGTGTTTAATAGTCCAGTAACTGATAACGAGCAGTATCACAAACCCAATATTTGAGATGGGCAGTGATACAATGCCAAAACGGATAAATACACACAGACCATACAAAACCCAGCTTACCTGGGGCGGTAGTGAGCGATCTCCTGGTCAGTCTCGGAATTTGGTTTGGTATACCGATGGATCCAAGACTGACAATGGAGCCGGCGCAGGAATACATGGTATGACCCCCAGGTTCAATGCTTATGCTTCCCTGGGGAAATATGCCACTGTTTTCCAGGCGGAAATATATGCCATTAACTTTGTCTGCGAGAGAACTTGAGGAGGAGATATAAGGGCAGGGACATTACTATCTTCTCTGATAGTCAAGCGGCCATAAAAGCTTTGGCATCCCAACAAGTCAACTCAAGGTTGGTTTGGAACTGTCTGCAATGCTCCTAAACCTGGCTAACCACAACAAAGTTACACTTTCCTGGGTGCCAGGACACAGGGGAATACAGGGCAATGAAAATGCAGACTCCTGGCAGGCGAGGCTCCGCAGCAATGTTTGTGGGTCCTGAACCTGTTTTTGGAATACAAAAGCCTCGGTTCGTGGCTACATGACCTGGTGGATTCAAACACAACATCAGTCATACTGGAACCACATTCCAAGGCAAAATCACAGTAAATCAATGCTGGACTCACCATCGAAAGCATTGACAAGTGAACTCAAAACTAAATAGGAATCAGATTAGCACAGTGACAGGATTAATAACCGACACTGCACCCTAAGAAAACTACATATGGGCACACTTTCATGGGCATCTCATATGAGTGCCCTGCACTTACATACTGGAGAACAAATCAAAACCTCATGGTGGACACTAACCACCAGGAGGCTGGAGACCAGAAAAGAACAGTAAAAGGGCTACTACACCTGTCTAAGGTGTCAAACCTTTTTAACTGAAACAAATACACAAGAGATACAACAAGCCCTGTAGGCTGCAGTGTCGAGGCGGACAAAACCTCAACTTGTGTATTTACTTTATCAATCAATCAATCAATCAATCAACTGAAGACCTGAAAGTACCCAAAGCTCTTAATAAATCTGTACAGTTTTCATTTGTGGCGCAATTTAGGTTAGGTTTTAGGTCTTTGCGGATGCTTTCGAGCGAGAAAAAGTTTATCACGATTCCGATGTGGAAAACCGCTGAAAATGGCCCCCCAAAGTCTCAAAAATGAGTTTCCTGCGAATAAGTGTCCAAAATATGCGAATTAGAGAATTTTTGTTCAGATAAAAAATGAAGACCACCTCGAAATCTACAAAAATGGTTCCCACAATTTTTTTCGCAACACCAATATTTTTCGCAAAAACAGCCGTCGAAAAATCCATAATCGCGTTTATTCTACAGAGTTTCTAGAACTCCGGAAACGGCTAAAAAATGCAGATGGGCAAAACAATTTTTTATCAAAACGCAAAAAGATGGTAAAAGAAATTTTCTGGGATCATTAAACACTTGCTAAGGTTTCATTATAAAAAAGAAATGTCAATAACAAAAAATATCAATAAATTAATGAGATACTCTCAAAATATTATGAAAAAAAACTTTGACCGCTTTTTTAATATTCTAGAAAAATCAGAATGGTCCCAAACTCATATGCAATGATAGATACGGGTGTTCCTATTCCAATGAATTTTGAATGATTAAAAAATGTACATTATTGCCCGAGTAATGGAACAATTCGTCCGCCCCCTTATAAGTGAATCCATGAAGAGAGCGGCACCTGAAATGAGGGGACTTTGGGGTCCCGTTATCTCGAAAACTATCGATTTTTTGAAAAAAATTATAACGACCATTTTTATAGATTACTAGGCGCTCTTCATTTTTTGTTTAAACAAATATTCTCCAATTCGCATATTTAGCGGAAAACCCATTTTTCGGGCCTTGAGGGGCCATTTTTAGCCCTTTCCCACCTGTTAATGTTAATAATTTGTTTTTCGATCGAAAGCATTCCCGAAGACCTAAGAATTGCGCCACAAGGGAATACTGTTTAGATTTATTTATAGCTTTGTCCTTTCATTTACTGGACTATAAAGGATTCTACGGGAAAAAAACACGATATGGCTGTTCCATATATTGTTTTTAAATACGAGGCAAGCCACATTATGACCCTCTTTCATCCTTGTTGAATGACGCAGTACCTTTTTCAGTATTCACCTGAAGTTTATACAAAACAATCGAAGTTTAACAAACACCTTTCCTTCAAAATAATACTTATGTAAATCTCCCAACAATTCAAATTCCCCTTATCAAAAGTTACACAAGTATCATTACATTTCATGCCCAGCAACCGTAAAACACAATTCGAGCTTATTTATTTGCGCTAGAAATTAAAATAGATATGACGATTGTTGACTAAAAACACCGCAGCTTACGCAATTGTCGTCACTATCACTCCTTTATTTTCTACCAATAAAACGACCGCAAAATATTTTTATGATATTTTTTTACGAAATATTGTCGGTAAATAATCGTTTTATATTTTATGATACCGAAAAATTTATAATAAAACAGTTTTTATCAATATTTTATATATGTGACAATAAACATTTATAACGTTTTGCTGCAAAATATTTTTTATGTAAAATTTATTTTATACATTTTTTCTTTTTTTTTTGGACAATACACGAAGGCTTAAAGGGTGTGCTTAAATCAGTCACCAAATTATGTAGTTTTTAGATATCATAAAAAATGGTATATTTTTAAAACGATAGATCTTGTTAAAGCCAAACAATTGGAAAACAATGATTTGTCAATATACGTGCAAACAGCCAAAAATGCAATTAATGATCCAACAATAAAATTACATGAACTAACCAGAAACAATCAGAACTAACAAGAACTACTCAGAACTAATCAAAACTAACCGAATTAGGTAATGCTATTATTTTGGGGACAGGAAATTTAATTTATCTGATTGACCAATTTACTATTTTGGGTACACAGTTATTATTTCGAGCACGAAAGGAAGTTCTTGGATATAATTTACGGTAATTATTTTTTTACTTAGAATACTAACCGAATTAGGTAATGCTATTATTTTGGGACAGGAAATTTAAATTATTGGTGACCAATCTACTATTTTGGGTACACAGTTATTATTTCGAGTACGAAAGGAAGTTTTTGGCCATAATTTACGATATTATTTTTTTACTTAGAATATTTACCCAATTAGGTGATGCTATTATTTTAAGGACAGGAAATTTAATTTATCTGGTGACCAATCAACTATTTTGGGTACACAGTTATTATTTGAGACAAAAGGGAAATTTTTTGGGCCATAATTTAGGTATTTTTTTTTTTACTTAGAATTTTTAAAAAAATTTGGGTGATGCTATTATTTTGGGGACTGAAAATTTAATTTATCTGGTGACCAATCTACTATTTTGGGTACACAGTTATTATTTGGAGCACGAAAGGAAGTTCTTGGATATAATTTACGGTAATTATTTTTTTACTTAGAATACTAACCGAATTAGGTAATGCTATTGTTTTGGAGGCAGGAAGTTTAAATAATTTGGTGACCAATCTACTATTTTGGGTACACAGTTATTATTTGGAGCACGAAAGGAAGTTCTGGGCCATAATTTACGGTGATTATTTTTTACTTAGAATATTAAACAAATTGGGTGATGCTATTATTTTGGGGACAGAAAATTTAATTTATCTGGTGACCAATCTACTATTTTGGGTACACAGTTATTATTTCGAGCACGAAAGGAAGTTCTTGGCCATAATTTACGATATTAATTTTTTTACTTAGAATATTAACCTAATTAGGTGATGCTATTATTTTAAGAACAGGAAATTTAATTTATCTCAATTACTTTTAAAAAGTAATAATTCAATTACAGTTCCAATTACTCTTCTAATGGCCAATTGCACCGTTGTCTTTTCTGTTTTCTTAACTAAGGGACGTTTTGAATGTGACTATTGTCATAATGGCTGGCACCGTCTCAATGCAACTTAGGTTAAGAAGGGCTTAAAACTGCTTAAACCACAGTGGTGCAAACCGCCGTTAGTCGTAGTAAATTAGGATTACCAATTACTAGTATGTTTGTTAAAAGTAATTCAATTATGAATTAAAACTAAAAGTAATTGAATATTTTAGCAATTACTTTATTTAAATTACCTCATATGTTAAACACGATATACTAAAAAAATAAAAAATATAAACTAATATGCATCATACGCGCACGTCACACTATTCAAATTCTTTTACGGCAAGTTCAAGTTCAATGACTCTAATATAAACATTTCTTTATATCTTACCTCAAACATCAACAGATTTTTCCACAAAAAAAGTATAGAAACGGTGGCGGTAAGCATCAATCGAAAATACAAATCGGCGCGGAGGCGGCTTTTCGTCAATTCAAAAGCGGCCCGCCGTGTTCTAAAATGCTCTTTCAGGCTGGCCAAAATTCCGGCAGTTTTTCCATAAAGCAATAAATATAATATATATATATATATATATATATATATATATATATATATATATATATATATATATATATATATATATATATATATATATATATATATATATATATAAAAAAGTGGAGAGGAAGTCTCGATCGACAAGTTAAACAGCAAAATCCAATATTGGGGCCTCGATACCCCAATATTGGATTTTGCTATTTATCGATCCTTCCTCTCCACTTTTTTCAATGAGGTTTTTCAAACAATCAGTACACAATACGGAGCAAACACAGTGAGGCTTCTAAAACAATGGGCGAATACAAATAGAAAACTAGCATCTTATAGGAACCGAGAAGAATAAACCTGATCGATATCCCAATATTGGATTTTGATATATATATATATATATATATATATATATATATATATATATATATATATATATATATATATATATATATATATATATATATATATATATATATATATATACATTTTTTAGTAGTTATTCAATTATTTATTAGGTAATTTAATTAATTTCTAGAAATGGTGAATTACTTGATTTGTTCAATTACCTATTACGATTACATTATCCTATTAATTGATAATCCAAATACAATTACCTTTTCCGAAAAGTAATTGAATTAAAGTAATCCAATTACTAAGAAGTTTTAGTTATTTTAATTAAATTACCGACAGCTCTGATGACTAGCAGATATTGGTTCAGGTACAGCATACAGTTTTGTTTTTTTGGGGTCTTAATTTTTAATAACACATTTAAAGATTTACGTGACATTCTAAGATAACTAAAATATTTGTCTCGGGCGCGTGTGGTGAAATTTAAAAAAAGGTGAGCAGTTTATAAAAACTCACAGGGCCGCCGCCAAAAAATGTAGAGGGAGTCAAAAAGTTCAAGTCAATTTACTAGTCAAGAATTAATTTAATTAAAAACACAAATAAAATACCACAACTTTAATTTCTAAATAATAATCATATTCATTTAAATTACTGGGCGATATTGTAAAATTTAGGGATGTAGACGGAAACTGTTTTATTTTAAGTAATTTTTAAAAACCCAGGGGGGTCGACGGACCTCCCCTGACCCCTCTGCCGGCGGCCTTGAAGACTCACCTATTTATAATATATTATCTTTTATATTAGAAGTAGAATTTTGGTCGGTTGGCCATTTTTTGTCTCTTAAGGGGGATAGCCTCTGTGACTGCCGAAAAATAGTGATTTTTCAAGAATTTTTTTGACCGGGCAAATAAATAAATTTGTGGATCGGTTTTTTTTACTTTATTAATTACTGGGTGACCATTCGAAAACTACCACCTCCCTTGACTTTTTTATTTGAAGTTTCTCAAAAAAATGTTTAATATGAAAGTTGTAGGGGCAAATTTGGAGAGTTCAAACATAATTTTGGATATTATACAGGATGCATCATAAAGACGGGGCAAATCATAGTTATGATTTTTTAAATGGGGCACCCTGTATTTGACTTGATATTTCAATTCTGCTTAAAATTCTAAACATTTTTATATAAAACACTATAGACCTAAATTCACTGGTTTTCGAACTAGGGATGTTTAAAAGTTGTATTACTTGCTTTGAAACGCAGTTAAAAGTTTGCAGTAGGCCACATCTGTCATCATGACAGTTTAAGGTGACATGTTTTTTCTTGAAAAGTCTGAATAATTTTATGAAAAAATGGTTTATTCAACAGAAGAAAAACCAATTTTTTTTTCTTATTTATTGAAAATAATTATAACGCTACTGCTACTGTTCGTGCGTATGCACCTCGACATCCTTATGGAGCCGTTCCTACAAGACTCACCATTAAAAGCATTTTTACAAAATTTAGAACAACTTCATATCTCGACCTGTTTGCGATCTGACCTTGAAATGCCCTTGACCTTGACCTGATGGGGCCAAACTGACCCAGGATTCGGGTTTAGCAACCCCAAAAACATAAAGATACCGCAGTCAAGTTTTTATACCTTCATTTTTTTTGTAGCGCATTTTATGGTCAAATCGCAACTTAATTTGATGATTAATGGAGTCAAACTGACCACGAATTTGTATTAAGCGACCTTAAAAGCATAAGTATACCCTTTTAAAATTTGGTTGCGATTAATTTTGCCAATTTGACCTTAAAATGCCCTTGACCCTAACCTGATGGGGTTAAACAGACCCTGAATTTGGATTCAGTCTTTCAGACCTTTAACTTTTAGTTTTTTAGGATTTATTTCAGTTTTGGGCAACCAACCGTTAATAATAGGTATTAATAAACGAACGCCGACAAAAAGTATTTACCGCACGGCAAGTCAATGAGGAAATTACAAAAAAAATTGCCAAATATAAATTGACTACTCATTTTTTATTAAAAAATTTCCAGGAATTATTTATTTACTTAAAGATATTACTTCTAATTTAAAGCCAAATTATTTCAGGCGTACACGAACACTCCACAAATTGGAAAACATTTTGATTTTTTTCTTAAACCTAACTTTATATTAAACATACAAGTTTATAACAGATAACTAAGAATTAACATTAAATTTCTGGTGTAAAAAATGATTGCTAGATGCTTTATAAAAGATGGACCCAATAAATATATGCCTAAAAATATATGTGCTAGGACGTAGCAACTTGTTTTAAAGGTCCTTCGAGGTATTCCGCTAAGGCGTTAGCTTTTTCTTTAAGCATGCCAAAGCCAACTGTGTTTTTAGCATACAAACACAATAAAACATTGGCAACCTGGGTTATAGCGATACGACCCTCTTGAAATTCCATCAGGATAATTTGTGGTTGATCTTCTCTTAGAGCGTTTTTACCTACAACATAAAATAAAGGAACACTGAAAAGGAAGTAAACTCCAAAAGTGTTTTGTACTAGCGATGGGCATATTCGGAATATCATTCTACATTATGAAACATTGACCGATCAACGCCAGTCGATATTCGATATATTGCGCCGACCGCCGACCGTCGATTTACCCCGACGTCAAAGCGTTTGTTTTCAAAATAACGAATTATTCCGGATAAATCAGTGGTCGGAAAATGAAAAATGAATCATTTTGTTTCGGCTTTTAAATTCAGTCGACTATTTTAGTTATTGGGTTGATGTTGTGTTCGCATACGTATTCATGTACGTTTAAAATTTGTTTTGCTGTTATTGGTGGTGCGGCGGAAGTTTTGTTTTTGTTTTAATTCGTAATTATTGTGGTGGTAGAATAGCATACAGTGGCCGCCAAAAAAGTCGACATTTTGTGGGAAATTTCTATTCTTGATATGAATGAACCGCGAATCGAATGAACTATCATGCGATAAGTAGCGGTAATATACCCCAGCTGATTGGAATACGAATATTCGATTATCCGAAAGAAATATCCGAAAGGTTCCATCACCATTTTGTACTAAAAACATATTGATTATATGCAGGTGTTTTAAAAATGACTCGAAGCTTTGGGATTTGTTAAATTATGCCCAAGTAAATGTTCGAAATTAAGGCTTTTAAAGTAAAAAAAAACACATTTTTTGTGATGCTGCGAGACGAAAAACGCCATCTTCTCATTTCGTTTCGTTAAGAGAACTCAGCAATGTGATTCCCCGCACTCGGTGAATACCCTTCACTTAATAAAAAGATCTCTTTCTCTGCCTCCCGTCTTGTCTCTTTTTTCTTGTAAAAAAAAATACAATTTATGTACAGGGTTTTTCCGTATATTTTGGAGCACCACCAGAGCTTTTATTCTAGGAGTTAGAAGAAACTTTAAATTATAAAAGTTAAAGTATTTTTCCTAAACCGTCAAAATTTGTCATTAGATAAAACAAAAGAGCATCGAAAATGTGTTTAAAAATACCAAGTTTGGTTTTTTTGAAATGGAACACCCTGTATATTATTACTTTTTTGGCTTCCTTACTTTACTATCATCTCAAAAATATATATGTTGTATGTTTCTTTTTACCGTTTAATCAGCATTTCACTTTAAAATATTGCATATTTAAAAAAATCTAGATTACCGAGAAAATAAAATTGAGCCAATTTGTTAATCGATTTTGTAATTTAAAGTTTTTTCTAACAAGCACTTGTCCCTTTTAAATTTATCTGAATTTAAAACATCCAGTGTATTTCATCTGATATAACATTCTGAACCATTTATGAGCTACTGACTATCACTTTAAATAAGGAACAAATTCGTAATAGCAATTTTATGATTGATAATAGATTTTGGGTAGAAAAAAAAATGTGCTATTGAATTTAGGTTTGCGTTTTACATAATGAGGTAAATTTGTCATCCTTTTAGAAATTCTAAATTATATCAAAATTAATGCATTTTTAGCTTTTTGCAGGGTTGTAAAAAATCATGATTTAAAAAAAAAATCAAAAATCGCGATTTAAAAAAAAAATCATGATTTTTTTGATTTTTTTGTAAATAGCACAATCGAAGTTTGTATCGTGTCCTTATTCTTAAACATTCTCCTATCTCCTAATATTTTTCGTTTTTATAAACTCTTATATTAAATATTTACCGCGAGAAAGCACTTGCACTTTTCTGAAAATTCCTGTCAGAACACGCAGATTTACCGGTCTACATAAAGGGGAGGAACGCGGACGGGCGTCATTTCCTAGTTAAGACCTGTGCGCGCGAGCATTGTTTTTACGGCTAACTGAAAAGTTTGATACTGTGTAAAATATAAAATATAGTTTTTAGAATATGTCGTTTCGAAGAAGTGGTAGAAAGAAAGACCTTATCTGGCAGTTTTTCAAAGAAAAATCGGGGAAAGCGGAGGGAAAACCGGAATGTCGCGCTACATGTAAAAAATGCAATTTGGAAATGCAAGGATTGGTGGAGAGGATAAAAAAGCACTGGGAAAAATGTAAAAAATGAAGACATCGATACTATCGATACTTATAGTGACTCGTCATTCTCGTCAACGTTATCACAATCACAATCAGTTTTAACCGTAGTACCTTTTTATTATTGGTTCCAATTTTCCATGTTTGGAAATTTTTAAAAACTTATTTTTACTACAATGTGATCAATGTGTTGGTTTCTGGTGCACTTTATGTGTACCGGAACTTCACAATTTCTGAAAATGCTTTGGAATTGATACTTTTTTTAACATTAAACACTATTTGCAACAAAAAATTCTTGGATGAACAATATTTTCTGAAAAAAATACATTTTTTTTATTTTTTTATCCAAGTAACTATTAAGGTATGTAATTATGACAACACAACACCTTTTATTTCTCAAAAAAGTGGCTCATTCAACGATTTTTTATTTTTTGCTTTAAATTAAATCGATTCTATTTGACGGGCTCTATCAAACCAAACTAGAAAAACTATAAAATTCCGTGACACATAAAGCGCACCAGACCCAATGTGTTTTCCTAGATACTTTACATACATGTATCATCTATGGACAATTGAACCTCATATTTTTTTTAATTGCAGGTACAACGTACTTCAAGCATAAATACGTCACAAATTCAAACTGAACAAAACTTTCAGCAAGGAAGTACGTCGCACTCAGTTTCCCCTTCAATCCCATAAACAAAAAAGAAAAGAATGTAATACTGACAATACTGACATTACTGACACAACTTCTTCTGGATCTCTGATGTCTTTTGTTTATGTACTAGTAAGCATGCCAAAAATGAAATTGATAAGCAGATTGCCAGAGCCCTCTATGCAACTAATAGCAGTTTCATTCCCGAGCAATCCGAAGTTAAGAAAGCTATAGCACTACTGCCAATATGTATCGCCCAGTCGAAACGATGTGTCAGGCAGACTGCTTGATCAAATATATCCGAAAAAAAGCAAATGCTTTAGGGGTTATCAAAGTAACGTTCTTGCGTGTCTTTCACTCGATGGATGGTCTAATGTGCATAATGAACCCATAGTATTGTGCAACAGTTACTGCAGAAAATGGCTCCTCCTTTCTATTCGACACTGTAGATACAACTGGGCATCCACATACATCCGGCTACCTAACACAACCCTTATAAACAAACTAAAAACCGAGTATGATTGTACAGTGATAGTTTTGACAGATAATGCACTAACATGCCTCAAAAGAAAAAAAAGGCATCTGATAAATTCAATGTAATACTATGGCTGTGCTAAATACTAAATTTATTATGTAAAGATTTGGAAATCGTTGATATAAAGGGCATGTAGTTCAAATCGTAAAGTACTTTTCAGAACAATCTTTCATCTGCAACATATCCAAAAAGGAGGAAAAAACTAGTCATACCTAGTGATGTTCAATGGAACCGCTTGCAGACTCCAAGTATTTCCGAATCATGGCCCATACTTTTTAGAATCTAAGAAAATACAAAAAAAATTGACAGTATTATCAGGGAAAACATTTCAAACATTCATTTAAAGAAAGTGCTGAAATTATCTCAAAATTCTTAAGCCAATTTCCATTGCCATAATGGTTGCAAAAGACGGACTACTATTTCAATGTTAGACAATTTAAAATATTGAAGATTACTTTGAAAACTAATCTGACACTACATCAACTAAAAATTTAAAAATCGATATAATATGTGTTTTATATCATTTGCTGGCATTTCTTATCGACCCAAGCAAAAGTTTGACATATACTGAAAAAATATTGCATTACAAACTGCAAAAGAACTGTACAATATGGTTTTTTCCACTAATCTAATTTTTAAATCAAACCTTTTAACATATTATTTTCAAGATGATATCCTGAAAAGCGTAAAACCTATTGACTGGTGGAAATCACAACAAACGCAGATATTATTGAAAAAGAACTTATAACTACATAACTGCTCTGTGCAGCTGCTTCGTCTGCATTAGTAAAAGGGATATTCTCAACATTTGGTTTAGTGCACTCTAAACCGCAATCGATTAGTGAGTCAAAAAGCTGCTAAACTATTGTTTCTTTACAAATTCAATTAAATTTGTTTTTTGTTTTGAATATTTTCTGCAATAATACTTATATCTTGTGTTCTTGTGTTCTTGTAATAAATTAATTTACTATACTAACGTAATTTATTTTTGTTTCGATTTTCTTTCCCAAATAATTTTTTAATAATTTTTATTTTTGATTTTAATCATGATTTAAATTTAAAAAAAAATCAAGTGATTTAAATCGTGATTTAAATAGTGATTAAAATCAATTGATTTAAATCCTTGCAACCCTGGCTTTTTGTAATTGTTCTATCAAGATGACACCTTTTAAAGTTGTTTTTTTATTATTGCAAAATAAATGCAAAAACACCAATAAACTAAAATAAAAAATACTTTTTTTTTTTTTTTAGGTTTTTGCCCACAACTTTTTTCTGGGTCAAGAGAGGTATTAGTAGGAGAGCTGGTGAACAATTTTAAGTAGGTTCTTGAGCCAGTTTGAAAATTTGTGTAATTGTCCTTGAAGGACTCCTAAACATAAAAGTCAAGGTCTGACTGAAGGGTTACGGCCCCTACTAACTCTTGATTTTAAAAAAATCAAGAGTTGGTAGGGGGCCTCTATCCGCAAATTTTCTAATGCCTCGAGAAACTACTCATATTTGTTCATCAGCTCTCGGACTAGTAGACTTCCAACCCCTTTAATCAACAAAACCCCAAAAATCCTCCCAACCCTCCAAAATCACCCTTAAAGGTCAGTGGAATGATTTTGACTGATGAATTGTAACTTAATAGTTACAGAGCTACGGTCCATACCCTATACCTGGATTTCTTACAGGATATGTAACCCCCTCCCAATACCTCCTCGCCTGACTACAGACTGCAATCTCGCCAAAAACTAAAGTCTTCTTCCCTGTTGACGGGGATAAAGCCATTTTATCATAAATACCATTCCACGGCCAGCAGTATGGCCACATTTTACTCTTCAATCCCAATAATTGGATACCTACTTATACCCCTCCCCCAAGACCATGCCATACGAAGTTCCTCCTTACGGGTTTTTAACAGTTTAAAGCGAATTTGTCCTCATGGTAAGGTAACGGAATACTATCCCATATCCTTCAACCCCTCTTCCCCGGAATCAAAGTTCAACCCCACGCTATACTTGCATATGAACTCTTCCACACACAGATCACATAGACTTTGCTATTAAAAACACTACCAAAAATTGAGCAATTGACCAAACTATCAGTCAAAATCATCCCCAATGACCTTTGAGGGTGATTTTAGGAGGGTTGGGGAGTTTTCGGGTTTTGTCTGATTTTTCGATCAATTTGGGCCTCCCCACAAATTTACTGCAAAGTTTGAAAACAATAGTAAATTTTCCAAGGAAAAATCCCCATGTTTAAAGGGGTGATTTTGGGGTTATTTCTTTTTGGGTGAGACTTTTGATACATGTTAAATTATCCTTAAAAATTTGAAAACAATTGGTGAAACCCATTTGCCGGCTCCCATGCGAAGGGATTTTGCAGGGATGGGGGATTTTCGGTTTTTTGCCCGGGATTTTAATCAACGTTTTGAGAATATCATATCAAAGTTTGAAAATAATATCAAACCCATTTCATGGGAAATTGCCGGGTCCTTACCTTTTAAAAAACAAACTAAGTTAATACATTTTATTTTTAAATTTAGATATCTAAAATCATAATTAATCAATCAAAATTATTTTAAATTTTTTTTTTATTACCTTTATTTCTAAAGAAGTAACTTATTAAAAAAGGGTGATTGAATCTTTTTCATTAGAAACTCAATCTTGATATTTATCAAAATCAATTTTTTTTATATATATATATATATATATATATATATATATATATATATATATATATATATATATATATATATATTATATATATTATATATATATATATATATATATATATATATATATATATATATATATATATATATATATATATATATATATATATATATATATATATATATATATATAA
>JAHBCN010013118.1:25247-50279 GCA_019359885.1 Listronotus oregonensis
TTCATTACTTTTGCCTACAGGTAACAAAAAGGCGCACTGCTGTCAAAAATTTTACCCTAAAAAAAATCGTGAAAAATTTTTTTTCAATATAACTTAAAAACTATTGATTTTAGGAAAAAAGGAGGTATATAATTAAACTTAATGGTCTAATGAAACTATGTAATTTTTGTTTAATAATTTTTTTCCTATTTTAGTTTTTTTAAGTTATTAATATAATTTAATATAAATTTAAAATACAAAAGCAAATATCTCAAAAAATAAAAAAGCTACAAAAAATGTATTAAAACAAAAAATATGCTTTTTAATATGCTCTATAAAACAAGTTATATACACATTTTTAATAAAGTAAGTAATAAAGGAGATATAAGTTAAAAAGTGATTTTGGCCAAAAATTTCGCTAATACCAATATTTTTTGGTACGAGTAAGTATACCAACTCCGATCCATCTAAAAATTGATTCAAAATGTTCTATTTATTAACTGAACCAAACTAATAGACATGTGCTTTGAGGCAGTAGGGGATAACCACCATGTAATCCCCCACTGCCATTACCCCCATTCTTAAGTGTCCTGCCAAAGAAATAAACCTCAATAAGAAGCGACATTATTCGAAGTCCCAAAATTTTTGGGGGGGGGCTAAGCTGTTTAACTGTCAACCCGCTGCCGGCAGCTTTTACCCCGGGATTACAAGTTTCGTTTAGTGCTTTGTTGAGTTTTATGTGCTGTTTTATTCGTTTCGTTCTTTTTTGTGAATATTTTAAAAAAAAAGCACTAAATGTGATACTTGTAAAAATTATAGATCACAATGCGAATCCTTAGATGTTAATTCTTTGTTAATATACAGTGTGGATCAGCCAAATGGAATAAATTCAATATTAAATAAATGGGGGCTTATTAAAAAAATGCTCCGGCATGTCGATTGGTGTTTTTAATTGCTTTTTTTTTGGGCAAAACTGTTTATACAGGGTGTGTCATGTGACGGTGACTAGTATCAACTTTCTTAATTTAAATGCAGCACCCAATGTCCTATACCTATCTTCAACTGTTTCGAAAATATTAAACGTTTTCGGGTTTATTGCATCTATTGCCTTTGCATTTTTCCCCACTTTCGGGGGGGGTTACTTTTTGTGCATATACCTACTAGAGGCAGCCGTGCCGCGGGGTATGCGGCAAGCGTGCGAGAGGGGTAAGAAATAGCTGTATAACATTTCCCCGCGCCTTGTGCAATTTAAAATTGGCAAGGGGTGTATACACCACCGACAAAAAAAGAGAGAGAGAGAGAGGGAGAGAGGTTATACCCTATTCTTGCTTCTCCCCCCGTAGGCCTGTTCCCAAGGCTGCCTCTGTGGTATATGAAAAAAAGTATTTTTAAAAAAAATTGGAAAAACATAACACAATACATAAAAAAGCACCTAATATTTTCAAAATAGTTAAAAATAGGTATAGGACTTTATATGAAATATATAAAAGAATATTCTGAAAAACCCCAAAAATTGACTAAAAACAAGGCGTTGCATTTAAATTAGGAAAGTTGGGGTTGGCCATATTACATGACACACCCTGTATAAAAAGTATTACTGAAAAAATGCGAACCCCAAAAATACCGATAAACGTGTCCGATTTTTTTTTCAACCCCGCTCCCTTTATTTATTATTGAATTTATTCCATTTGGCTGATACCCCTGTATTATAAAGCTTACGACACAAAAAAACATTCATGGAGCGTTGCAGCACCCTCCCGATTTTTTAAAATTAAATCCATTTATGATTTGGAACATGCTTTTAAAACTAAGTTTGAAGACCTTTGTAAAAACCCCGGGAAGTTTCACATAAACTCTTAATGAAATGGAAAGAATGGGGTTTTCCCACCCCTACAATGATTTCCCAAAAATGTACATTAAAAAATAATTTATTAGGTTAAAAAAAAATTTTATACGATGATATACCAATCGTGATCTAAATTTTAAATACGGTAAAAAGTCGATGTAATTTTTTTGATTTTGTCATTTCAATAAACTGTTTGCCTATTTTTTTTTTTAAAATCACTATTTTTCATTTCACCTTGAACATTTAAGCTCTAGCCTTGGCATTTGGCCTTTAAAAAACTAAAATTGTTTATTTTAGTGATGTTTCAAAACCCCCTTGATTATCAAGTTCTTCCACTTTATTCTTTCCAAAATATCTACTGAGATTTTTTCCAAATCATAAACCTACTTTCAAATTTAATTAATTTAATGGGGGGAAACCCCTTTTTTTTTTAAAAACATGCTGTACATTCTATATTAATATATTCTTATAAAAAAAATTTTTTGTTGTTACCAATATAGGAAATGCTAAATTATATGTTTATGTAAAAAAAAAAAATTTAAATACATTGTAGTGTTTTTTTACAGTAAAAATGAAAGGATATACATTTGTAGTAAAGGTAAGTATTAAGGTGTATGGGTACAGTTTTACAAAAAAAATCCCTCCACTGAATTTTTTTTTCCAGAAACCCATAGAACCACATACCTTAAAACATTTTTCTCTTTTTCTTTGAAATGGGAGATGTACATCAAGAGTAATTAGCGGAAGCAAAAAATGTATACTATTCGTTTTTTTTTCCCAAAAGTTATACAGTTAAATTAGTTAAAGTAAAATGGATTACAAAATTTAATTCTGCATAGGTACTCGAAGACCTCAAAAACCATATATTAACACTTACTTATTGTTTTATTACAATTTTGAAATAAAGATTCCTTATAATTATTTTCATCTGTTCACACAAAAATTACATAATATTAATTTTTTTTTTAAAAAAATTGCAACATTTAATCCCGTAAACATTCCTTTTTAAAACTTTTTTTCTCAAAAAAAAACTAATCTTTTTTTTGAATAACCAACCCCCCTTTAAAAACTGCAAAAAAAAAACCTTGGGGAAAAGGGCGATTTTTCCGGACTGCAATGTATAGTTATACATATAAATTTTTTTTTTCCCTGTAAAACTGAATTTTTTTCCCTTAATATTTCTTTCAGTGTACCCCCCCAACTGTTTAAGTGTCATTTCGTCTACACGTGACGTCAGAAATTCGTTTCCCATATAACCAATGCTATTGGGAACTTTTTTTTCCCTTTTTATTGGGGTTTTTATTCTTTGGTCCTGCTTTTAACACCTAGATAAAAGAAGGCACAATAAAATAGACCTTAAATTTTTTTTTTTAAGTTTCAAATTTTTTCAGAATGGGTACAGTTATTGGATCAAAAAAAAAAAAAAATATCCGTGCCCCCATGTTATCCCCCACTGCATTGGAGCACATGTGTATTAGTTTTTTTATATAAATATTTTGTTCGTTATTTTTTTTTTTTTTGTTATAAATACCAAATTACAATATTCTAGAATTAACTATAAATCTATATTTAAAAATTAAAAACTTCATCAATGTACCAGAGACCTAGTACCCATGATGCAATACCCCGTTGCACAGCTAAACCAATTTTTAAAAATGAAATTTAAATTTTTTTTTTCATAAATTTTTTTTTATTTAAAAAAACCCTTGCCTCATCCCCCAAAAAGGCCAAAAAGGAAGAAGATAAAGCGGTCTTCAAGCTCTTTATATTTTGGATGTTTTATTCGGGGGAAGACGAGCAGCCCCCCCTACTAAATTAAATTTTTTGTCCAGATAGGACTTTAAAAAATGAATTGCTGCAGGCGTCCCAAAGTAATTGTTTTTCATATTTCCAGAAATTAAGGTCTTCCATCTACACTTTTCCATCGTTCTCAAACTCAAGGGGGCTCTAACACAAAGGGTTTTCAGCCAAATCAGAGCTCTCTTAATAATATTATTTATCTGACTATGTTTAGAAGAACGCCCTGATTTTTTTTTGCACTTTACCCATGTAGGCCATAAATATCACATTTTCGCCGCAAACGGGGGTTTCTCCACAAAAGCAGACCAAGTCTGAGAGCGATGGGAGTATAATGTTTTGTTTCTAAAAATTTCCCAAGGACAAAGATGAAAGTGCTTTAAACCCCATTGCTTTTAGGGGCCCAAAAGCAAGTGACGCCCCTTTTTTTCCCCTTTTGTCTGGCAAATGTTTGTAATATATTTGGGACGAGCGTGGCAAATGAAAATGTCAAAATCTTTCTGTTTTTTGGAAATTCTTGTGGTTGATTTTGAAAATTGAAAATAGATAACCATCTTACAAAAGCAATTTATAAAAAATCTTAAATTTTGCATATGGGCAACAATTGCATTAATAGAAACTTTGTTTATAACTTTTTTCAGAAACTATTTTTATTAATTAATATATTAATTAAAAGAAAATCCCGTATGATGCGGATTTTTCTGGTCACATTGTAGAGAACAGCAATTTTTTTTACTCGTTTGAAACTTTTGTTACACTGTATATTTTTACTTACCTCCTTTACAAGGCAGCCTATGAGTACTATGCTGCGCCCTGTATCCTTTAATAATCTCATATTCTCCATTGTCCCTTTTAATGGGGAAAGCAACTTCGATGATGTGGTCGCAGTGTTCCATGTGGGTCAGGATACCTTTGACCTTGTGTTTCCTTTGTTCCAAGGTCAGTTTGGAACCTTTCACCTTGGCCAGATCTTCTACTAATTTGTCCTCTACCAATACACATGCCTTGTGGAAGAAGTATTCGACCATGTCGAAGAAACGGGGGTTTGGATTTTCGGGCATATCCTGTAAGACAAAGAAAACGTACAGAATTGCTATAATTAAAGACAATTAGACAACAAAAATTTTTGGTAATAGGTTTGGACGCTCGCTTGCTGGGATTAGTCAAGCGGGCGTCCATCGAGAAAAAATATGTACTGTGACGTAAAATAGGCTTATGCCACCTTCTACTGAATATAAATACCTGTTGAAAAACCTAATAAAGAAACAAGTGTCCGTTGTCAGTGTCTAAAAATATTTTTTAACTAAACTTTGGATCATAAAGTATTAATTATTCATTATATTGAGCAGAGAGGTTAGCCAAAAAGGGATGTGGCGGAAGAGCTTAACATCCCAAAGAGTACTATTCATTTTGTTAAAAAAAAAGGCAGGAAACACACTCCTTTGAGAAAAGAGCTGGAAGTGGTCGCCCCAAACTATCGAATCAAGAACAAAACAATAATTTAGTTTATGTTTTGAGAAACCAACCATTTAAATCTGTAGTTACAGCAAAAACGGAAAGCATTTCCCAGCATCGCACACATGCGAAATTCGGGGAAAACCCGGCCATAAATCGGAAATACCAACTTCGCAATTAAGGCCTATTCTGAGTATAATTTCATTATCTAGTTACCTGGGTATAATAAACAATCACCCTTTTATTTTTAGTCTTGTCACTTGCAGAAATATTTTAGTTGAAAGCTGATGTTCGTGGAGACTATTTCATTGTGATTCAAAAGCGCCTGTGAAAATTAGTAATTTATATTCAGTTTTCGGCAAAGTGTGGGTGAAAAATTTTGTAAAAGTAACTATGGAGCCTATTGCTGGTGGTAAGTAGAATATTAAAAATAATATTTATTTAAAATATTTCTTTACGTTTTTTTATACTGGTGTTCTGAATAGTTAACAATTAATTATTTTTTTTAATTTCAATTTTCACTTTTTTTAAAGTAAAAGATGATTTCCCGTAATTTCCCGCATTTAAATTAGCTTTAAATTATTGTTTAATAAGTCCTTTGTAAGATCCCATCTTAAGTTGATGCGATAATTTGCGATCTTGACGAGAAAATATTTTTTAAAGATTTATGGTCTGGGTCCAAATTCGATAAAATGTGAGTCCCAAACGCAACAAATAATTTTCTCCTACTAACTTAAGAATAAATCAATTTTATAAAATAAAACATTTTTTATAGAAAATTAAATAGAGAAAAAAAAATTGCCATATGGGTTTAAAATTCAATATGGCGACCAATTTTAAATGGCGAAATCTTATTAAAATATATTGTTTTAATTACATTGAACTAAGAATTAAAGAAACAGTTTTAACAATCATTCATGTAGTTTCAAAATATAAATTATAATCCAAACAGCTATTGATAATGTAGTTTTTTAGAATTAACATTCAATTCTTCAAGCTACGGTCTCAATTTCGGAAGATTTTTCTAATGTAATTTGAAGTACCATTGATTGCAAAGTATAATCTGTACAAATATTATAAAGAGGAAAGATTTGATTGTTTGTTTGAATTGAATAGGCTCCGAAACTACTGGATCGATTTAAAAAAAAATTACCATTAGAATCCTACATTATCCCCGATGAACATAGGCTGCTAGTAATAAAATAATTAACAAAATTACAACTTATTTTTTCAGGGTCTGCAACAAAATCTGCTTTGTTTAAAAGAAGCCAACTTCCGTCCATAAAATCTTAATGCACAGTTGTGATATAATATCATATTGTATGGTTCCAATTGGGAAACTTGGCGAGGAAGCCCAGGAATCAGAAACAAAGATATTAAAAGATTCAGAAATTTCATGACGGAAGTTTTAAAAGAAAACAAAACATGGAGGATTATTTTGTAATTTTTTTAATATCTTCTGATTCTTTAATCTCCAATATGAAAAAATCATCTGCTAAAAAGCTTAAACAGTACCCTTCAAAAGTTTTGGCATTTTTTGATGAACCAACAGTTTCTGCTGATGAAAGTGATAGTGAAGATATTGATTGATTTTAATTATTAAGATAGGTTAGGCTTTATTATTATTACAAAGTTATTGTTAAGTGAGGTCTGTATATACTTTACATACTTAAATATATTACTCTTAACATGTATTTTAAATTGCTCTTATTTTTACACACAAAAGTTAGTTATAAAATTAAATAGAACAAAAACAAACAAATCACAACTTTATTTAATTTATAATAAGCAATGTTATTAACCTCAGGTATATCAAAAGTCTTGTCATTTTGGATTTTATTTCAAAAATTTTCAGTCAAAAAGCGTTTATTTCAGCGCAGATTGAAGTCGGATTGAGGCACTCAACAGTGACAAAGGCAAGTCAATTTGGAAAAAATGCAGGATTAACTATCTCAATCCTACAATTCTGTTAAAATGGTTTACCTCTCTCTCTCTATAAGTGCCTCAATCCAACTTCAATTCGAGCCGAAATAAACGCTCTTATTATGAATTTTAAACTCTTAACTGCTTAAATTGTTAAAATAATAACAGTCTAATAATAATAGTAACATTTTTCATAGAGTTTTATTTTTTTAAGGAAATAGGTACTTACACAGCGCTTATGTAATGCAATAAATGAACCCAAGGGGAGGGGGGGGTCTTTAAAAAATGTTTAAATGAACGTGTTATCTTAGTTTTAACATTTTCTTACGATTAAACATTTTTGTGATTCATATCAGCACTACTACTATTTATGGCCGGCTTTTCCCCGATTTTCGCCTGTGTGCATCGGTAAGAACGGCACGGCAAAGAATAAGGCATATGTCTCAATTGCTCTGCCATCCGGCAGCCCTAAAACCGTTTTTAACAAATGCAAATAAAGAACAACGCATTGGATTTGCTCTACAATTTTACTTGGAACCTCCGATTTTTGGGGAAAATATAATAAAAACCGATGAAAAAGTGTTTCAGTCGTGCTACAATGGGATACTTAAGGTATACAGGCCTCAACGAACACGATTTGATGAAAAATATACCCAAAACGATAGAAGTATAGGCGATTTCCGGTAAATGTTTGGGGATGGCTGAGTGCACGAGGACATGGTGTATGTTATTTTATCCAAGGAAGGTTCAATGCGGAGGTATATATAGATCTACTACAGAATATCATGCTTCCTTCTGTACTAGATCAATTTCCGGACAGAAATTTTATCTTTCAGCAAAATAAGTGTCCCGTTCATACGACCCGGCAAGTCGATGAATGTATGGAAGAGCAGCGTATCAGGGTTTTACCGGGGCCTACGTGCGGGGTCCGGATTTAAATGTTATGGAAAATGTTTGAGGCTTATTAGTTAAAAAAATAAATAGGGAAAATGAGTTTAGGCCGCAAAATGTAAACAAACATAAGGATAAAATTTTAGAGGCGTGGAATAAGTAACGAGGAAATCCGGACTACGCCCGGGCTTTGGTCCATTCGATGCCTGCAAGACTAAACTCTGTCTTAGAAAAAAACGGGGCCGCAATAAAATATTAAATTTATTTGTAAGGGTATTTAAGTTTGTTATTAAATTGTTAACTAATTTATTAATTTGTTAGTTTTTGTACCTTTTGCTTGATTTATAGTAATTAAAAGTAAAGCAAGGTAAAAAAGAGCGATTTACAAAAATTGGCAGAAAAGTAAAAATTTGACAAATTTTTTGCCCAAGATTTAATGGCCGTCACTGTACGCTGCTATATAAACAAACGAACACTGTTGCCAAACCTAAAACTATGGTAACAGTAAATGGGAATTATTTTTGTGGAAAATAGGCCAACCTCTTTGTAATAACGATAATTTAATTTTTTTCTGTATATTATTAAAATTTTAATTACTTTAGAATTTTTAAAATTATATTATATTTTATTTTATGACATCCACACATAAGAAATGCTGGAACTACACAACAAAAATTAATATTTATTTAATAACTTTTATTCTTGTTTGTGCATTTCATATTTTATCTTGTTGCTGTTTCTGCGTTGTGTTTTTTTTTTGTAGTGGTAGTAATAAGACATTAAAAGGTGTATTCCTGCTGACGTTTTTCAATGTCATATTTGTTTATATTATAATTTCTTTTTACTTACATCCACTGGACTGGCCTTTCACAAAGTGTTCTATCTTTTCATTCTTTTTTTGTGAAATTCGAAAGCTTCATGTTTATTTTAAAAGAACAGACACAAAAAATTATTTTATGTTTTAATAAACAATTGATTTTTGGTCGAACCAAAGTAACAAATAAAGACAATCCCGATTTCGTTTTATTTGAAGTCCCACTCAATTACGGTCTGGGTTTAATGTTATTGCAAATAGTCACAAATTCATATAGATAGTTGATCTATGCTTTTCTGCTTATCAAGACATTTGAAAAAAAGATAAGGTAGCTAGAGACTATAAGGGGTTCATGAGTTTTGAAATATTTGAAAAACGTTATACAAATAAATTTTTTGTGCTCAACCCTTGAATGACTGTCGAAAAGATCTTGCCCCATCTTTAAAGTGAGAAAAGTTTTTGTCGTTGGGTTTCCCATAATTAACCAAAAAAACACATCCCTTAAATGCAAAGAAATTTTAATTAAATATGTTTGGTAGATCTGCTGTCTACGACTTTCTTTTTAAGAGGAAGTTTCTTTTTTCAAATGGAAATATAATTTTGGTAAGGGTGTAACTAAGCCCCCCAGTTAATGTTATGGCCCCAAGTGTTGAAAAGATGTTTGCGTGTTTTCGAAAAGGGGGAACCCAAATCTTTCATTAAAATTAACGAAAAGTTAATGCTCTTTAACTGTTTGTTTGCCTCAATCGGGAAAAAATTTTTCCCCAAACGACAATTCTTCGCCCCAAACAAACCCAAAAACAAACCTTTTTTTTAGACAGTTGGGGGTTAAATCATTGGAAAACCCCTTAACCCCATATCACCTGTGACTCTTTTTTCCCCAAAACTTAAAAAAAAACACTGGTACGTTTTACAAAAAAAAAGCTGTTTCTGCGTTTGAAAACCTTTTTTGGGGAAGGAAAAAAAGCATTCATGTTTTTCGGTTGGGTTTTTATGAAAAAAAAAAGTTTGGGGAAAAAAAGGAGAATTTTTTGAAAAAATAAAAATTTTTCTCAAAAAAAGTTTTTTTTTATGTTTAAAAAATTTAAAATGACCACGTATTACTTTAACAATTTTATTACTGGAAATAGATTTTTTTTTTTTAAAATTTATAATGTGGGGTGCTTTTAAAAAAAGGTCCAAAAAGTAAATATTTCCCAGTTCGTTAGGTTGAAAAGTTTATTTTAAGAAAATTGGATTTTTAAATTTAAATTAAGTAATTTAGTGATTTTTTAAAAATTTTAAAAAAATTTTGCGTAAATTTTTTTTTAAATTTAATTTTAAAATTTTTAAGTTAATTTATTCGCGTTTTGGTTTTTAAAATGGTTTCCAACTTTTTTCTTTTAAAAAATTTTTAAAATTTTAAAAAAGAAAGCGCAAAAAAATTTAATTATTATTTAACTTTTTACCCCAAAAACTAAAATATTCAAAAAAGTTTTTTGCAAAAAAAAAAAATAAAAGGAAAAATTAGCAAAAAAAAAAGTCCATTTTTTAAAAAATTTTTATGTTTTTAAAATTATAAAGGGGTCCGAAATTCGTGAAAAAATTTAAAATCATTAGTTTATTTTAAAATTTTTTTTTCCCGAGGCCTCAAAAAAAAGGATTTTTTCTTAAATGCCTGAAAGATGCTGACTAATGATTTTTTATACAGTCAGACAATATGGCAAGAGCTATTTTAAAATGTAAAAACATCTTTAGAAGTAGATATGAAGATGTCCTTTTAGATTTTACTAATAATTATACAGGGTCTCCGAGAATTACGTGAACAAAATTTAAGATATCTTAGATATATTTTAAATTGCTTCGTTTATTTGGTAAAAAGCGCCAAATCTTTTAAGAAATATTGTTTTTTTTTTTTAAAATGTCTAAAAAATGCTGACTCTAATGATTTTGTATACAGTCGGACAATATGAATTGTCGTTTTCAGGTGGCTATAAAAAAGTGAAAGTTTATGAAAACCCTGATATTTTATCTGGTAATGGATGTTGAATTAATTTAATCGTTCTAAGTTTTTGGGCAAATTAAATTTTTTGATTCCCCCTTTTGTAGGCGTTTTAATACTTTGGGGACGTTTTTTTTTTTTACCCCAAGTCGTTAAGGAATGACTACTGATTTTCATGAAAAAAAAGAAATAAAGTCCAAGTTTTTGGGTTTTAGTGTGCCAAACATTTCGAATATTTAAAAGAAACGTTGCGCCCGGTACGGCCCCGGTATCAACGAACTGTTTAGAGGCTACGAGAAGACCTTTTTTAAAGGGATCACAAAGAAGATGCCCACATTGAATTTCTACGAGAAGCCAGAGACAACATTATTCCAGTTGGTTTTCGTGAAGTCACCAATACCAGGAGAAAGAGCTAAACGTACCCTTGAAGAACCCGAAATTCTGCTGACCCCTTAACACCAGTGGAAAAAACACAGTGTACAGAAGCCCCAGAATAGGAGAAAAACGACGGGAAGAGGACAAAACCCCCATTTTTCAAAAAATACAAAGAACATGCGAAAAGGCAAAAGACAATTTACGAAAAAAAGAACAAATTGAACAGACTTTACAGTAAACGACCAACAGCTGAGACAGTGAACAAAAGACTATAATTAACTTGTCCCCCGGGAACCCTCTCGGAAACAGAAGAACAGCTCTTAGACGAGGTTTAAAACCCTTTGGGAAGCTCCAAAGCATACACCTACTCTAGACATAATTAGTTTTTTAAAAAAAACAAAAAGGGATCCAGGGACCAGATGCGGAAGAATTTGATGGAAAGTAAGAACCGTTTTAGAAACAAAAAAAAAGAAACCCCCACTAATATCACTAAAAACGAATTAGCAGCTCTTAAAAACCTTCAAAATGATACATCCATCAAAATTCTTCCAGCAGACAAAGGAAATGCCACTGTAGCTGGATAATTCACCTATGATAAAAAAATTGAGAAGTCCTTCGTAGGAAAAACACCCCCCTTTTATCAAGATCCAAAAACTTCAATAGAAAACAAAATTTACAGGACTTTAAGAAAATATAAAAACTTTCTGACAGAAAAAAACTAGAACAACTCAAACCCCTTTAAATAGTACTACATCTATATGGACTCCCAAAAAATACACAAGGACAATATACCCTTAAGCCAATAAAGCTCCAGAATGCACCAAGACTGCACTGGCAAAATCCCCTTAGAACTGTTTAAAACCCCTTTACGGGGGTTAAACCCCCTTTGTGAAGAACTAAAGCTTTTTGTGAGATTCTAATAATGTAGAAAAGGCAAAGATACTTCGCAAGCTTTGATGTAGAAAGTCTATATACAAATGTACCAATAGAGAATGGGCATCATTCGGGCCAAGCTCAACGAAGATGATACCTTATAGAACGTAACCCCGCCGCTGGATGGAGTGGGTGGAATTTTTGGGGCTGTGCCCCGTGTTCTTACTTCGGGGGAAAAATAAGTTCTATGCGCAGGACGATGGACTCCCCTGGGTTCATCGCTCTTTCCCGTGGTAGCAACATATATATGGAATGGTTTGGGAAAGCGCAATTAATAATTTTCACTAATCAAACCAAAAGTTTGGCTCCGATATGTTGACGATACTTTTATTGTATGGACCGGTAATGGGAAAAACTTGAAGGTTTCTTAGAACATCTAAACTGTCTTTGACCATGTATCAAATTCACAATGGAGAAGGAACAAAATTCGGCTCTACCTTTTCTCGACGTTAGTCAAACGAAATAATGGACATATATATACCCCGGGGGACAGAAAACCTACCCACACTGGACAATATTTTAAACCCGAATTCCAATCACTCTAATGAAACAAAGCGAGGAATCATAGGGACCTGTATAACCGCGGGTGACCCTATGCAACAGTAAGGAATCTCTGCAAGCCGAAAAAGGTAATATAACTAGGATCTCAAGCAAAAAGGCTACAGTGGGGATTGGTTAAAGAAAAACGATAAATATCAAGAGAAGATAAAGAACTCTAATTTGAACAAGATTCAAGGGCCAAACATTTAACTATTCCATATATTAAAGGAACTTCAGAAAAGATCCGCAGAATGGGAAAAGGTATACCATTAAACAGCATTTAAATCCCAAACCACTTAGAAGTATTCTTACTAAGACAAGACCGACAAAAATGTTTTTTAAAAAGACTGTGTCTACCAAATTCCTTGTGAATGGGGAAGTATACATCAAACAAAAGACCACTAGAAGTTAGATAAAAAAGCACAAAAGCATACGGAACGAGGTGAAACGTCGAAATCAGGGGTTGCCGAACACCCTGGTCAAAACAACACCGTATACAATGGTCGGAAGCAAAAAACATTCAAAAGAAACCACTGGAAGAAAAGAAAATTTAAAAGCTTAATAATTGAAACAATCAAAATGTATTTAGCAAAAAATAGTGTAGACATTCCAAATCGGTGCCGTTGCTGAACCGTGACAAGTCGGTCAAGTCGAACAAAAGATAGTATAAGGTCGTAGCTTTTAAAAATAGTTTTAGTTATCACTTGAAAAGGTTGGAGATACATCAACGAAACGTTGTGTATCAATTAAAAAAAGACAATGGAAGTCCAAGATTTTAGGTAAAGCGTTATTCCTACAACTCATGTTTTCAAAGTCGGTGCCCGTCGTAACTTCAATGACTGCACCGATCCTTTTAAATTTTAGAACACTATTTCTGTACATAATTTACGAGGTAAAGCTGGAAAGTTTTTTTCGAATTTGTTAATATTTTTTATTTTGCAGTAACAAATAAGTCGATTTTTGTTCCCAAAAAGTGAAAAATTGAAATATCGAAAAACCCCTCCAGCGTTACCTAACCAGATTAAAGAACGAAAAAACTTTGGCTTTTTGATTTTAAATCTTCCAGCACCTGGTTATAAGGCGCACCGCAATTCTTCTTTTTTCCGAGACCCTAGTTCAAGATAGTGAGAGATTTAGTAAGAAAATTTCCCTTCCAAAAAAAAATTGAATTAATAATAATGACATTTTAGTTATGAAATATATCAATGACAGAAATATTTTTAACTACAATAAGATTATTTAGAAATATAGAAATCGAAAGGTTAGTAGATCTTGAATATATTTATTGCTAAGTCAAAAACTATACCGTGCACGTTAAATTTTCTGTTATTCTGTAAAATGTAAAGTCCTATTTTTAAGTTTAAAGCAATATTTTAAACCATACTATATGTCATTATATCGATATTATTTCCACCTATTAATATGGTCCAGGGTACCCTAAGAGAGAAATTTTCTTAAAAGAAAAATGAAACTTACTTCTTATCTAGTACTATTGCGGTAAGACAATATTAACATTAATATAACCCATATCCCCAATGGATGGGACAACGAGATGATGCACCATTAAAATGGCCATTACGCTTTCCAGATTTAAATATGTGTGACTTATTTTCGTGGGTGTTTTTCAAAAAAGAAATTTAAAATCGTTAAAATTTATTGTCACGAATTTTAAATACAAACAACCTTTTTAATAGTCCTGAGATATTAGATAAAGTGTACGTTTATTTTTAAAAAAGTGCTAATAAGTGTATTTGGCAAAGTGGAGGACCTTTTGTATATTTGCTTATGAGTATCGTTGCCGCATCATTTTAGATTTTGTTATTACTTTGAGAAAATCTTCCTGAAGGCCACAAAGAATGCTTTCCATGCTTTTTTAATAAAAAGGTCAATATACTAAGCTTAAAAAAAATTATGCCATCTAAAGCAAGTGGGGTAGCCTGTAGCTGGCGCCCTCTACTAGCAACATAGAAAGTATGGACGAATTTGAATTTCTCGCCTTAAAGAACCCCCAAGTCCCCAATTTTGTACCTCTTAAGAGAAAAAATTATTACGAAAAAACAAGAACAAAATTAAAAGTTTGACACCCTGTATCTAAGTTATTATCAACTTTGTAATAAGGCAAGTTTACGTTAATTAAATTATTTCGACCTAAGGATCTGCTGTTGCTCTGTGTCCCATTATTTTTGGGACACCCTGTATAGTTTGCTGGCGTTTTGTTTAGGCGATTTAAAAAGTTTAAAGTTTTAAATTAAAAAAGAAATCAACCTTGCCATGGAATCCAAATGATTTATTATAAACTTAGGAATTCTAAAAAAATACAAATTTTCAACTTTTACCATCTTCTATGCACTTAAAATACTTTAAAATGTTTTTTCTTAACTTACGATTCATTGCGCTAAAAAAAAATCAGACCGGTTCCTATTAGTATTAAGTAACATAATTTCATTTTCAATTTTTTGTCTTGAGATGTTTATATTTTCTGACCTTTCATAATAAATTATATTTTTTAAGTAACACCACAAAAATAGATCCAGAGGGTTTAAATCGGGCCTATTGGGAGGCCATCTAAGAGTGTCATACCTTCCTATCCAAAAACCATATTTCTCGTTGAGATAGGTACTGAGTTAAAAAAAAACGTATTAACAAATCAAATCGTTTGTTTTCCAAGGCAATGCAGATATTTAATATCAATTGAATTTTTAATTAAAAACTTAAATATTTTCAAAACGGCTGAATAAAATACCGGCAACCTATATATTTTTAAAAAGAAGATGGATATAGACCTTTTATTATAATTAAACATATAAAGAGTGTTTCATTTCAAAAAAGTTAACTTATTCATTTTTCCTAACTTTTTGATGTTCATTTGTTTCTTTTGTTATGGTTAAGATAATAAATGAAAAACTATGAAACTTTTATATAAGAAGTTTTTTTCTATCCTTTTTAGTTATTGTTGTAATTGGATGTCAAAATATAAATGAAAACACCATACAATATTTACGTCATTAATTGTTGGTTTATCAACGAAATTTTGACGGGTTGTCAAGAGCTTGTGAGGTCAGATGGACCTCACAAGCTCAGGGGACTAAAAGTATATGGGTAATTAATTAAATAATTTTAATTAAAAAAAAAAAAGAAAATTAAACGATTTTTTAGAGGTTAAGTCGTAGTTGAGTTTGCAGTCTATATCTTAAAAATACATGTGAAGTCAGTAAATTTCCATATAATACAGCTCATTAATATAAAGCTGAAAGAAAATCAACTATATCTACCTTTAACCTATCAGGTATAACGTGTTCAGCATAGGTCCTGCCTTGTTGCACGTTGGTAGCGGCCGGCAGCACCTTGAGGATGGCCCCCAGATCCCCCTTGAGGGGCCCTACGGCCGCCTTGGAAACGAGACTAAACATTATTAAAGCCTTTTTGTGTTACCCGACGGTTAGTTACGTAACGTCCCCGTGGCCCTCCCAATTCCTGGAGCACTACAAATAGGCTATCGACCGTTGCCTTCACAACGACAAGCAGCGGACTGAGTTTTACTGTTTTACTTGGCTTCTGTGCTGTCCTCCGTGCCGATTTTCGCTGGGAACGTGTTCGCTGATGATGTGTCGCCGTGTATCGGAGTCTGATGGTACAGTGTTGTCGCTTTTTTATATTTTTGTTTCTCGACTACATGCGAGGTCAATAATTTAAAAACGACACATCGTTCTTCTTGGTCGCAAGTACCTACAAAAACAAAAATAAAATATTATATTAATTTTCTTTCAATAACACTAAAATCTTGGACTTCCATTGTCTTTATTTGTTAATTGATATACAACGTTTCGGTTAGTGATGTATCTCCAACCGTTTTCAAGTGATAACTAAAAACTATTTTTAAACTATACAGGGTTTCCCAGAATATGTGGGCAATCTCTCGGAATCTAATAGAAAACCTAAAAATATTATGACAAGTTCAGATAAACTTTTTTCCTATGACCCTCCCCTACGTAGTTACAAGTACATAACAGACGCCCCGTTTTTGTTTAAATAACTTTTAAAATACTACGCGTAATTTAATATTTTTTTAATATGATGGTAACTAGATAAGTCTTCTTAAAATGAACCCATTAAATCATATTTGGCTTATTTAGTTTGCCAGGGACGGACTAGCTCTGTCACAATTATAGTAATTTTTTAACAGCCTGTATGATAAAGGCTTAACAATAATACTTTTGGATAGCTTTAACCTTAAACTAAAAAAATTATTCTTGATTGACGTCGATAAAATCAACGGTTTACGAGAAATAAAATATCATGTTTGGTATTTTTTTTAACCTTATACAGGGTGTTTTCTAATTGTATTTAGGAAAGCAATTTTTGGGTGCATTTTAAAAAGAAGACTTCATATGAACGTATGTCCTAAACGTCTTAACTTTTTAGAGACAGGGTGGTAAAATTTTCAAAAATATATTATTTATTATTAATATCTGTAATACCACTTTAAATATTTGAATGAAATTTGGCATAAATGTACTATGTATTAAGAAGTACTTTTTAGTGTACCATATTTTTTTTATTTCCACCAGTGGCGTTGGTAGAGAATTTGACCTGGGTGACCAGGGTGTTAAAAAAATTGTTATTATTGTGTCAGAGCTAGTCTGTCCCTGACAAACTAAATAATCCAAATATGATTTAATGGATTTATTTTAAGCAGACTTATCTAATTACCATCATATTACTTATCTAATTACCATCAATACTGCACTTTCTGATATTATGGATGATGTAGTTACTGCATTAGATGTGGGCGAGGTAACTGTTTTGGTGCTATTAGATTACACCAAGGCATTTGATATGATTGACCACAACGTTATGGTATCTATTTTAAAGTACATTGGTTTTGAGCAGTCTGCAACTGCATTAATTTCTTCGTTTTTATCGGATAGAGAACAGCGGGTTTGTCTTGACGGTAACGTGTCTGAATTATTAGCTGTCAAATCGGGGGTACCTCAGGGCAGTATACTTGGTCCACTTTTATTTAATATTTATACCTTCCAACTTAGTAAAATCTCTTAAACACTGTAAATATCATCTTTATGCAGATGATACTCAAATATATGCTTCATATAAGCCAAGTCTTGCCGAAATTATGACCAATCAAATAAACATTGACTTAGATAAACTTCTGCGGCGCTCGGAGGATCATTTGTTAAAAATAAATCCAACTAAATCAACCGCTATACTTTTTTGCAACGATAGCTGCAGAAACCAATTGCAGGAAACTATTAAACTTAAACTAGGTGACAATATAATTCCGTTTAAAACCTCTGTAAAAAACTTAGGCCTAACTATAGATAACAAATTAAAATTTAATGAACATACTACTTTGTGTTTAAGAAGGGCATATTCAATGTTAAAAATAATTTACTCGCATAGATTTTATCTTTCAGTAAAAACTAAAGCCATGCTTTGTGAAGCGCTGGTATTATCCCATTTTAATTTTGCTGATCATTTGTACGGTCCTTTTTTGGATAGTCTGGATATAAAAAGAATTCAGAGAGCTCAAAATTCTTGCCTCAGATTGATATTTGGAATCAGACGTAAAGTATTTCACACAAATTCCCGAGTTAGGGTGGCTTAACATGGAGCGGCGGCGTACCTTGCATTCCTTAGTATTTTTTTACAAAATTTTAAAATTTAAATGCCCTCCTTACTTGTGTCAAAAAATAAAATATAGGACTGATATTCATAATTTGAATATTTGTAGGTTAAATTTACTTACAATACCATCACATAATAGAGAAACATTTAAAAAATCATTCTCCTACCAAATTGCTTTGCTAATAAATAAATTTAAGGTTATGGAATTTTCCTCGTCAGTAGCCTCGTTTAAGAAAGAAATGCGATCCACTTTGCTGACAAATTAGAATACATTACACCCGTATTAACCTCCCCCATCCTCCTTTTCCCCTTAATTCTTCTTCTTTCTCTTTGTCTATCCTTTCACTTCTCTTTCTTTATCTCTGTCTTTCTATCTCTTTTCTATTTACCACTCTTTTTTAAGTTTTCTTACCATTTAATAAAATAGTTATATATTTATATGTTTTTGGGCTCTAGCAGCTGCTTCTATATGGGGCAAGCTGATGTAGCCCTTTATTCCAAACAATTTTTTTTTATTGTAAATTGTATGAATATGTGTTTTTTTTTTGGAATAAACAATTTATTATTATTAATATTATTATTAAAAAAATATTAAATTACCTCAAGTATTTTAAAGGTTATCAAAAAAACGATTTCCCGGAGCGTCCGTTGTGTACCTGTATCTCCCTAGGTAAGGCTCGTAGGAAAAAATTTTATGGAACTTGTCATAATATTTTTAGGTTTTCTATTAGGTTCCGAGAGATTGCCCACATATTCTGGGACACCCTGTATACTATTCCTTGTTTACAGAAGCTTGACCGACTTTTTACGGTTCAGCAACGGCTGCCAGATATTCGGAATGTCGATACTAGGCTTGTTAAATACATATTGGTTGTTTACAATTATTACAGCTTCTTTAATTTTTTTTTCTTTCAGTGGGTTTCTATTTGAATAGTTTTTGCTTTCGACCATTGTATGCGGTGTTGTTTTGACCAAGCGTGTTCGGCAATCCCTGATTTTCACGTTTCACCTAGTTCCGTATGTTTTTTGTGTTCTTTAACTCTAACTTCGAGTGGTCTTTCGGTTTTCTCGATGTATACCTCACCACATTCTCAGGGAATTTGGTAGATACAGTCATTATTTGAAACATTGTCGTCTGGTCTCGTCTTAGTAAGAATACTTTTAAGAGTAGTTTGAGATTTAAATGCCGTTTTAATGTTATACTTATTCGCGATTCTGCGGATCCTTTCCGAAGTTCCTTTAATATATGGAATTGACATAAATATTTGGTCATGTGGAGTCTCGTTTAAGTTAGAGTTTTTGTCTTATTTTGATATTTTTCGATTGTTTCCTTTACCAGTCTCTCACTGTATCCGTTCTGCTTAAGATCCCTAGTTATGTTACTAATTTCTTCTTGCAGGGATTCCTTACTGTTACATAAGGTCACTAAACAATTATATATAGTACGTATGACCCCCTGTCTCGTTTCGTTAGAGTAATTAGAATTCTGGTAAATATTGTCCAGTGTGAGTGGGTTTTCTGTATACCGAGGTTTGTATATATCCATTATTTCGTTTGATTAGAACGTCGAGAAAAGGTAGGGCCGAATTTTGATCCTTCTCCAATGTGAATTTAATACAAGGTCGGAGGCAACTTACATGTTTTAAGAAACCTTCAAATTCTTCGTCATTACCTGTTCATACAATAAAAGTATCATCAACATATCTTAGCCAAACTTTTGGTTTGATTATTGCAATTGTAATTGCGTGTTCCTCAAACAATTTGATATAAATATTTGCTACCACTTGGGATAGCGATGAACCTATGGGAAGTCTATCATGCTGCGCGTAGTACTCATTTTTCACCTAAAAGTAGGAACTACGAAGGCAAAGCTCCAACAACTCCATCGCTTCATCCAGCGGCAGGGTGGTGTGTTCTACTAGTGTTTTATCTTCTTTGAGCTTGGCTCTGCGATAATGTTTAACGAATTTTCTACTGGTACGTTTGAATACAGACTTTTCACATTAAAACTTACAAAAGTATCGTCTGGTCCTATTTCTACATTTTTGAGAATGTTAACCAAACAACTGGAGTTCTTAACAAAAGATGGAGATTTACCGACCAGTCAGTAGTTTAAATAAGTCTAAAAGGTGTTTTGCCAGTGCAGTCGTGTGTGCATTTCAAGAACTGGTGATGGGCCTTAAGGGTATATTGTCCTTGTGTATCTTCGGTAGTCAATAGAGATATGGGGGTTTACTGTTATGTGGTGTTAAAGTTTTTCTTGTGTCATCGGTTAGAAAGTTTTTCTATTTCCTTGAGATCCTGTAAATTTTATTCTTTATGGATGTTGTTGGATCTTGATCAAGAGATCTGTATTTATCTTTCCGAAGAACTTCGTCTATTTTCCGGTCGTAAGCGATTGCATCCATGACTAAAGGTAAAGAACTCAAAAAACATATGGAACGAGGTGAAACGTCGAGATCAGGAATTGCCGAACATGCTTGGTCAAAACAACACCGCATACAATGGTCGGAAGCAAAAACTATTCATGAAGAAACCCACTGGATAAAAAGAAAAATTAAAGAAGCTGTAATAATTGTAAACATCCAAAATGTTTTTAGCCGTTGCTAAACCGTGAAAAGTCGGTCAAGCTTCGGTGAACAACGGATAGTATAGAAGTCGTAGCTTTTAAGAATATTTTTTAGTTATTACTTGAAAACGGTTGGAGATACATCACTAACCGAAACGTTGTGTAACAATTAACAAATAAAGACAATGAAAATCCAAGATTTTAGTGTTATTAAAACCATAACATTGTCTAATTCAAGGAAATATTAATTTTCTTTTAATACATTTACACCAGGTTTCTAGGTGGTCCCTAAAAACATATGCATGAACTGGTTCTGGAGAGTAAAAAACGAACAACTTAAAGATCTCGTCAGTCGTTTAAATTATTCTTGAAAAATTCTGGGTTTGTTCAGTCAGTTTTTTATATAGATTTTTTGGTAAAATTTTACTTTACGGACGCTGATTTTCATGAATTTTTGCTTAAGGGGTTTTTTGGGGCTTATGAGGTCTCCAAGTGGACTAATCTCAAAATTCTCCCTACTTTAAACTGATTACCATCAAATGAGAACATACACTGATTAGACACTTATATATTAAACAAATTCACCAAAATTGACAATAAATAATATCTATTGCGGAGGTTTAAATAGGGGTGCAAGTTATATGTACAGAAAAATTGTCACTTTTGAAGTTTTAAATATGGGAGTTGGTTTGGACCTCTGATTTCCCAGAAAAATAAGAGACTTTAGCTAAGAAAGGATTTTAGGAAACTTCTCCACCCCTTAAACGGGTAGAATGAGGAGTTAGTAAAAGTTTGTGAGAAAACTTAGATTCAGAAGTATGAAAATTGTTATATCGGTTATTAATTACGATTAAAATTTATCTGATTTGACACTTTTAAAATTACATCCCTTGGGAGTTTAAAATGGGGATAAAAGTTTGTATCAAAAAATTGTTACATTTTAAAGTTGGTTGGTTGGATTTAGAAGTATAAAAATTGCTATGTAGGCTATTGATTTCGATTAAAAATGATCTGTTATAAAAAAATTTTAGTTACATCCCTTTGGGTGAGGGTTAAAATGGGGATGAAAGTTTGTGTAGAAAAATCGTAATTTTTAAAGTTTTAAATATGGATTTTTGTGATTACGCTTTTAATTATCCAGAAAAATAGAAAATGCTAGTATTTTTGGAACTTCATCCCCTGAAGGATTAAAAAGACGGATAAAGGTTGTATGAGAAATAAGTACTAACTCATTCACAATTCACATTAATATTATAGAAAATGATGACAAATGAAAAAGAACTAAATAATAACGTTCAATCGCAAGACGCGCGTTACGCCGTAAAGTGTGTGACGAAAGACGGAGCGCGGGGAGCGTGATGTGATGTGAAGTAACGGAGTGTAAAGGGGGCCAGATACCTGGGGGCAGACGTTAATAACGCACGTACCAAATGTATGAAATTTTTCCACGAGAACGGAGAAAAAACAGTCGAAATCCCATAGTCCAGGCGGGCCAGATAATTTTGCGAAATTTGGTATTAGACGAGAAGATTTGATCAAATTCAAATCACAAATAGATGATTAGCTTTTGAAAGTAGGATTTTTTCCTTGGAAGAGGGGTTGCACATAAAGAAATTCAGTTTCCTAACAAATTTCAAAATGAAAATATTCTTTACCAAAATATACTCCTTTGGGCCAATAGCATTTGATTCATATTTGGTGTGGGTCCCGTGTCTTACTTTTTGGATAAAAAATTTTGAAATTTTCAAAGCCACCAATGTTTTTGCTACAATTTCTGATGTTGATGCACCTTTCTGGATGTCCTTCACGTGGTTCGCCTTTAAGGCTTGTAAGACCACATTTTAATTTATCAACCCATCTTTTAACTTTTAAAATTGAAGGTAAAGAGTCCTAATACCCTAATTTAATTCCAAACTACCTTTCAAAAATAAGTTTTCTATCTCTGCACAATATTCAGCTATAAATATTCGAATGGATTAAGAGATCTGCTTGTAACTTAACACATGTTTTAAAAAAAACTTTAATTTTCAGAAAACTTATGGAACAACCAGTTACATCGTAAATTTAAAAAGAATTAAACACTACATATATACTTTTAGGCACGTACCACTATGCCTTCACTGGCGTTAGCCTTAGTTTGCTATAATAAAGGGTCACTCTGTGCGAACTAGGTATTGACAAACACTTTGTCAGCATCTGGTTTTAAAGCGTTACTCCGCTCAAGTGCTGCAACTTATATAGTAATTCTGTAAACTTTGCCTAAAGTAAAAAAAAGTTTAAAAGGCCAGATATCGTAACCATTAGTTTGCATAGTGAAAACAATCTACTAAAGTTAGTTCCTTCGAGCATACACCTATAGAACAAGCGTGCGAGAGGAAAATAAGAATAGGTGTATAACCTTTCTCTCTTGCTCTTGGATTGGTCGGCAGAAAGGTTCCGAAGGTTAATCCATTTAAAATATTTTGGCTAATTGTCTCGAAAGTTGCCTACTCTCCGATTTTGACCAAATTTGGTATACGGAGGTTTTTTGGAGTGCTTATTGCGAATCTGAAAAAATATTTTTCCGGCAACTTTTCGTTTTCGAGATATTCATCATCAAAGTTAAAAATCAAACTAACCTTAATTACACTATTCCTCATTCTTTTTGCACATAATTCTTGATTTTTACACTAAATTGGCACACAATATTTGACAAACACCTTTTAAAAACGTGTTTTTATATTTATTTTACAGCTTTGTTCCATTTAATTGCAAACATCCACTTTCACACGCACCAACGTGGCCGCAACCACGTATACACTAGGGATTTTATAAGCAAATATGGCTGCTGCCTTTGTACTTGAAAGTTCGCAATTTAATGGAAAAAAGGTGTAAAGTAAAAAAAAAAACAAGGTTTTAAAAGGTGCTAATAAAATATTGTGTGCCACTTTAGTGTAAAAATCAAGAATGATGTACAAAAAGAAGGGGGAATATAGGGAAAATGAGGTTAGTTTGATTTTCAACTTTTAAATATCTCGAAAACGAAACGTTGCCAAAAAAATATTTTAGATTCGTAATCAGCGCCCCATGAAACCCCCGTATACCAAATTTGGTCAAAATCGGAGAGGAGGCAACTTTCGAGACAATTACTATAATATATTTTGACCTAAAAACTTGGTTTTAAAAGCAAAAAAAAATATTTATTTATAACGCTAAAAATAACGCTTTAAGCAGTTATCTCTAAACACCTACTTTTTATATATATTTGGCAACTGTGTATGGGTAATGAACATTTTCTTTACGGACATCGCGCATACATCATAGACAGTGCAAGTGGGGTTTCTCGTAATTTAGGTGGCACCAAATCGCTTTTTTTATGACACAATTCCCTTTCAGAAATAACAAAAACCCCAGATTGAAAGGGACACAAAACCCTTACAAAACTTAAATTTGTTTTCAATTTTGCAAAAAGACAAAGAGAGATAAATGTTTTCCCATGAATTGACTTGTTTTAGTTTTTTTTTATTTTTTATTAAAATATTGTGTTTTGACCGTCATAAAAGCAGCTTTTATTATCCTCATTTAAACACAATCCTATTTGAAAAAACAAATCAAGTCAACTCAAGAAAATGTTTGTCAAATATATTTGGCCTACAACATTGTATCGAATGTCCGTTTGACTAAGCGAAAATCGCCAAAATCAAAACAATTAACAATGACGAAAAGTCCCGCTGTTGACGTCTTAATTAAACTTTTATATATAAATAAGGAAAAAATCACTCGTTTCATTCTTTTAAATTTTTCTTCCGTTAAATGCTGTCTGTTTTTTTAAAAAACCCATTCAAAAAACGCCACAATTTTTTTTCTTTTTATAAATTTGTTCTAAAAGGGGCCCCTTTTTCCCCCCGCAAAGTTTCTATCGGTTACGGTTTCCTGATCATCCGTCATTACTATAATTTTGACAACTTCATTCATTTGATAACGCAAAGGTCTTTGACCCTTAAAACATTGAGTTGTGATTGGCCCATTTCATCTCATTAATGGTGCATTAATCGGTATGGGTAAATGTATTGTGGGTGTACTGATAAGAAGGAAGAAGGTAACAGGCAGAAAATTCAGACATATGGGTTGTATACTTTCCGGATTTTAGTCTCAGTTATTTAGTTTTTTTTTGTAATTATGTTCTTCGGAAGGAAGTTTAAATAATTTGTTGACTTTCCTTACCAGTACTATTTTTTTCCATTAAAACGGTGGTGATTTTTGTTTCAAATAACTCATTTAAAAACTCCGGTTTTTGGGGGGTGGGT
>JAHBCN010013119.1:0-25400 GCA_019359885.1 Listronotus oregonensis
TTTTTTAAATAAATTTGTTTAAAATAAAAATTTTACAATTGTAAAAAACAAATTTGTTTAAAATTTTTTTTATATCTCGCACCTTGCATCTGTACGAAACTTCGAGCATATATTTATCTAGAGGCAGTCTTGCCGCTCGTTTGGGTAAACTGCGTGCGATAGAGTTAAAGGGCGATAAGTTTTCTCTCTCCATTCGGATGCACAGAGGTATTATTTATTTATATGGAGATTTAAAACTTATGTCTGGTTTTAAAGTCCCTCAAATAAGTATGACTTAAGAATTTTTTAATTATTTGCTTACTCGGTTAATTGCAAAGATTCCTATTTTTTTGGTAATTTTTTATAATATTTCTCTCGCACGCTTGTTTGCACGACCAAGCAGTACGCCCTTTTACACCTATTATTCTTTCTCTTTCGCACGGCCGCGTCAAGGCTGGCTCTAGTAGGTATATGCTTAAAGGTTATAAAACTGTCCAACTCTATTAATAAATGTCATATGTACAATCTAACACTTCGATCTATGTTAGTAAGGGCGCGATAAGTCTATAACCTTTCTCTCTTGCTCAGCGTGCTGATTGCAGTACGTTGCTCGAAGGTTGTAAAACTAACCCACTTTATTAAATCTTATATGTATAAGCCTACCCTTATGCATATGCAAGCATATGCCGAAGTCCCTTAAAAATTGTAACACTATGCTGTAAGGGCAATTATTTTGTTATTAAATTGTGAAAATCATATTTTTTTTGGATATGTTTAGATTTTGCGCAACATTTACGTGACAAATGCTTAAATGGTCGATATTCTAATGACAAGGACATAAATAGACTAAATGTATTAATAAATGTCTTTGTAAACGTCAATAATAGTCGTAAATAAACGACCCCAAAATAAGTATAACTACTTTAATCGTTCTTCATTTTATAATTAGTCCATAAACATTTTTTACCGCAGAAATATTTTCGAAATTATTGTTTTTTAATTTTTATAAATTTTGATAGCTGAGTAGTGACAATTCCACTTATGTATAAAATTTGAAATGTTAAATATTGAAATTTGCTATCGGATAAAAAGGAAGTAGAGAAAATGTAACCGGCTATATAAGTCGATAGTTTTACGGATCTGTCAATCGTACCGTTAATTTTTCTCTCAGTAACGAATGTATTTTACATTGCTGATTAATCTGTCAACCATTCTGCAATTTAGTGATGAGAAAAAGCAAGACCAAGACCAAGACCGGGCTGTCTTGGTCTTGGTTTTTCCCCAACCTGGTCTTGGTCTTGGTCTTGCAAGCCAAAGGAAGGTCTTGTTCTTGGTCTTGGTCTTGCCCCCGGTCTTGGTCTTGGTCTTGGTCTTGGTCTTGCTGCAAGAGTCTTGCTGGTCTTGCTTTTTTTTGTAGTAAAATTTAAAGTAAGTAATCTTGAATAAAATATATTTTTAATATTAAAAATAAATAAAATTTAGATATTTTTTGCATTAAAATATACCTATTTTAATCTTACATTACATCTGAATTATTTATTGAAAAGATATTTTAAATTCTATTTAAATGTTTTTTTTTATTTATACACTTCATTTTTGGTTAAATTAAGACACAACCTGCTTTATACATTTGGTGGCACATAAAAATATTTTAGTGATAAGAATTATTTAAAAATTTTTTAAAGAACAATATAAAATTAAACAAATCTGTGTACTGGTGAGCAAAAAAAAAACTTAATTTCAACCAGATGTGAAACTTTCATGAAAATAATTCCAATATGTAAACATTGGTTTCGTTCAACAGGAATGTTTTTTAGTTCATATAAACTTTTTATCTTTAAAAAGTCAACCATTTGCCTACAAAGTTGGCACAAATATTTTATAAACATTCTGCATATACAAGGTGGCTCAATAGGTGACAAAGCTCGTTATCCCCAAAACCGTTCATAATGGTAAAAACGAACATACAAAAATTATACAAGAAAAGGGCGTAAAATGTGAAACTATTTTCTTTTCAACTTTTTTCGAAAATCCACTGTTCAAAAAAGAAATTTGATTTTTAGTTTTAACCTAAAATTAAAAATGTTGGCAATAAACTCATTTAAAAATCACCACCCTGTATATTATACTGCAAACTGTTCAAGTCTGATATAGGAACAATATCAACTTAAATGGTTTTAAATATTATATTCCGTCTAAGCCGGAACTAATATTTAAAATTCATTTATATAAAAAATATTCCTATATGAGATAAAAATACTATTTTTTATTAATCCATCTCTTTTACATTTATTCTTAGTTTCAAAAGCCACTTCTTAGTGTGGAACAAGAATAATGTTTTTCTGTATTATGGAAATTTTGATCCACCCAAGTGGCATCACTAGATAATTTAAAAAAAAAAATTAGGAATATGAAAGTAATTTTTAGCTAATATAACTTTTGTACCCATATTTTTTTGTCTTGAATGGTTTCGGAAATATAGGTTTTTTCGGACTATTATCACAACTTTATTTTTGAAAACATGTTATTAATTTACCAGTTGTTAGAAAACTATATAAAAACAAAGTAAATAATCTAATTATTATTTGATTGATCAATTATTATTTAATTAAAGAAACTTGTACTTTTTTAAATAATCGCCGAGCAGTTCTTGACACATTTTTGTCATGTCTGTATGAAATACCTCTTATTGGAATATAAAAATTAAATTTGAATATTAAAAAATGGAAAAGGCAAGAGCGAGGTCGGTCTTGGTCTTGGTGTCTTGCACTCCTCGGTCTTGGTCTTGATCTTTCTTGCATCCCCGGTCTTGGTCTTGGTCTTGCACCAAAAGGGGCTTGGTCTTGCTGCAAGACCAAGACCAAGACAGCAAGCCAAGACCGGTCTCCTCATCACTAGTCATATTAATTCGCGGAATTGTCTTACCAAGTTCCATTCGTGCTCAGATTTTGAGCAGGTAATTTTTGGCCCGGTTTCGAATACTAGCTTTCGGAAATTTAACTCGACCTATTTCTCAAAATTACTCAAGCTTTGCTCTTGTGATTTTGTAAAAGAATTTGTTAAATTTCCAAAAGCAAGAATTACTCTTAATCGAGCAAAAAATATATAACCAAATCTAAGCACTTATGCTTTAACCCAGGAATATTTTCCCACATAAGTATATTATTTTTATTTTCGGAGCAAAAGTTAATTTTGTATCTAGGAATGTACAGTATTTTTCTTAAAAATATGTTAATATTTAGGAGTATAATTTTTTCAAAAAAATTTAGATAATTTGCTTTATAAGCATAAGCTATGGTACAATAATGTTTCGTCACAAAAATAAGAGGACTTAAAATTCTAGAAAAAAAGGAATTTATTATTTGGCGTGCTTAAGAGCACTAACTTTGATAGTTTTCAAGAAAAGCAAGGTACGCTATTGATTTTTTCTTAAATAAATTTCCCATTTAATTTAAAAGACAATTAGTTTTTCCTACAAGGCTTCGTTTTTAAAAGTCCCACACAACTCTTAAAATTCTTGATTCCATCCAAAAATAGCCGTGATAAAAATCCCACATTAAGATATTTTTACGGCTTCTGCTCTGAGAAATTGGCCAATGTAGATTTTTCCCCTAGATATAATTAGAAAATAAAATTTACGGGCTTTAAACAATGACTTTCTAAGACAAAACATTATTCAAAAGTTAATTACTTTAAATTATTCCCGTTTCAAAGTTTAAATATATCAGGGCTATTATCCCAAGTGCCTAAAAATAGGCAGACTTAAAAAATACCAGCTTGTGCGCCGACATACCTACCCTAAATAAAGGTTAAGAATGTTTGTTAGGAAACATTTATGTTTTGAATCAGCTTCATCCAATGAACAGTCGTAGAGCCAAAACCCATGCTATTGTTTTTGATAATAAAGATGTAGCTCACGGATTTTCTAAACTCATAGTAAAATATCTCCACCGACTTATTTCGATTGATTGTAACGCATGTGTATATTTTAAATAATAATTTAAAAATTACAAGTACATTATTAAATTAAACTAATTTTTTTTTTGGAACAAAATATATTACAGTATCATACAAAATACAATACATACAAATTAATTCCCTGAACAGTACTTAAAAAAACTGGCCTCGGGAATACTTTATTCGTGCTAACTTGAATGTAAACAATATTTAAACCATAGAACCATTTAGGGTTATTTAGAAATATTCATACACAGTGATATTTTTAATACTGAAGGAACCTGTTAAATTCAATAGATGCCGTTATAGGATTACTAACACCAATGTTTGTTCTTGTTGGAATTCTGTAGATGTCATTTACAATTCTAGTATTATGTTATGGATTTTTGATAGTATTATGTAAGAGTTGCTTTTTGGTGTTGATGAATAATTCTATAAAAAGCTTACATTGTTGATTTTTAAAAGGTATCTATCCTATGAAATTTTAGTTCATTGTACAGTTATGGTATTAGTAAGTTATTATATTTATACAATGCTTTTAGTACTTTATTTTGAAGAACTTATATCTTTCCAAATGTACCCCAAATGGGAACAAATAACGGAGGTAATAAAAAAAGGCATTTATATCATTAACCTTGTTTTAAAGTTAAGAGTTCTACACTTATACACAGCAGATAACAGGGTATAATTTTATTAATTACAAATCTACATTTCAGACCAATTTAATTTTTCATCAATAATCAACCCTAAATATATAATTTTCGAAAGATGCTCTATTTTCATATCATTAATTTTATTTTCAATGTCTTTCACAATTTTATTTTTTTTTTAAAGATCATACATCTGTGCATTTAGTTTTATCAATATTGATTTTAAGTTTATTTAAATAGCGCCAATCTAAACTTCTCCAAGTCACTGCTGATCTCCCCACCCAGTTCGTTTTCTTGTCGCTCACATAAACAAAGCAGTGTCGTCCGCAAAGTAAAATAGCGACCTTTATGGTTAATTTTAGGCTAAGAACATATAAGGAGTACGAGTGGCCCGAGAACTGATCCCCCGTGGAACGCCGAAGTTATTTGTTTTTGTTACATTGACACATCCTACCCATAAGAAAGGTTTAATAAGATTGTTCATAATTCCAGTAATTCCCATTTTTTTAACTTTGGGCAGTATATCTAAACTATTCGAAGGCCTTTCCTTAATCTATATATACTGCGACTATTTGTATATCCAGGGCCTTTAAAATATATTTTAAAATCAATTGGGCCTTAAGGTGCCCTGTTCTTCCAGAAACCATACTGGTACTCATCGACAAATTTTTGGAATTTTGAATTGAAAAATAGATTTAATTATTTTAGTAATTCATTAGTTTAATCAATTACTTTCCGGAAAAGGTTTTGATTCGGATTATCAAAAATAGGATAATGTAATCGTAATTGGTAATTAATTTTCACGAATCCCGTAAATTACTTGAAAGTAATTGATTACTCTAAAATAATTGAATTACTTAGAAATTAGTTCAATTACCTAATAAATAATTAAATTACCATGAAAAATTCAATTAACTTTCTTTATGAAAAAACTGTCGGAATTTCGGCCAGTCAGAAAGAGTATCTTGAATGATTGATGCTTACCGCCACCGTCGTTATACTTTTGTTGTGAAAAAATCTGGTAATGTTTGGGGTAGAATATAAAGAAATTTTTATTTTAGAGTCATTAAATGTTGAACTTGCCGAGAAAACAGTATGACGTGCGCGTATGATGGCTATTAGTATAAATATTTTGTTTGTTTATTGTATCGTGTTTTAAATATGTGGTAATTTAAATAAAGTAATTGCTAAAATATTTAATTATTTTAAGTTTTAATTGATTATTGAATTACTTTTTAAAAGTAATTGCGACAGCTTTGCCCGTGAGAGTGTACAGGGTGTCCTAAATTCGATCCTCATTATTGGGATCTTGAAAACTTAAAAAGATACGAGGTCGGTTAAATGGGGGCAAAGTTCCACAATTTGATGCTGCTCAAAATGCTATCTAAAAAGTTTAAAAATTTTGAATCTTTCCGAAGACTTTTGACAAAATTCGAAAATGACGAATATTTACGATTTTATTTTAATTTTTTTATGGCTCAACAAAATAATTTTAACATTCTCATTGCTACTTTTTTGGTCTACAAGATAGTGTTATTAAATTTACACATCGACGTGTCGTCTTTAAGCTGCCATCATTAACTTTGTTTTTTTAAATACGGCCCCGGTTTTTTTATTACGGATTTTAAGAGCTTTTAAGGACCCAAAACAAATAACGTATGGCGCTTTTTCAAAAAAAAAAAAAAAATATGATTTCCGGGTAAAATCCTACCAAAAATATATTCTGTCTCTCTCTAACACATGATTTCCTATGAAAATTGCCATTTATATGAATTTTGTAAATAAATACGATATAGCATTGGTTTTGAAACCTTAAAAGCTCTTAAAATTCCTAATTAAACCCAGGGCCTCTTGTAAAATAAAAAAGTTGAAATTTATTTTGTTATATCTATTCAAATAGAGTAATAAAAAAATAAAATGAAATGCGGGAATATTAAGTTTTTTCCAAAATTCTACGGAAGTATTCAAAATGTTTAAACTTTTAATGTGGCATTTGATTAGCATCAATTTGCGCAACTTTGCCTCCATGTAACCGAGATTCCAATGATGAGGCTGGGATTTGGGACACTTTGTATTTGGTCGGCTTGTGCCCATTGAGACTTTTGATCAGTAGGTAGGTAGGTAGGTTTGAAGTGAGTGGACTTTTTACGCCCTCCACTGCGACCGCTCGGTTTATTGTGGCTCACACCTTTTTATATTTCTCCCAATAGGATCGGACTTCTAATAAATCCGATACCAGATTGGGAGAGAGTTCTTACATCTCCTCTTACTCGTGTCGCTACCGGACACGAGCACAATGTGTTCTGATGTATTCTGGCGTCCCTGTCTCCTGGAGAGTATGACGAGCAGACGAGATTAGATCCATCATGCCCTCCTCTTCCGGTCTAGTGACGTGGGTAGCTACCAGGTCCTTGTTACAGGGACCAGATGTTCTTTCTGAGGCCGAATCTCCGTCCTTATCTTATGAAAAGGGTCCTATCCGCTTTCTGTTTAAAGCCAGGGAACCCTTTTTCCTATAAAGGCGGTTCTGTCCGCCCTCTCTTTAGATTCAGGAAACCTTTTCTAAGCACCTGTTTGTTTGGGATGGATTAGCCCTTCCCCGTGAAACAGGCGCCGGTGTCTTCAGGGGCACTTTACGAAACGGATTCACCCGTTTCGGTCGGCGCTCCTTTGTCTGCTTGTGACCTTGAGTGGCATCTCTCGAAACGGATCTATCCGTTTCGGTCAGCGCACCTTTGTCACTTTTTTTCCTATGAGAGCGGTTGTCCGCTTTCTGTTTGGAGCTAGGGAAGTAATAGTCCACCATGGCAGAGCCCCGCATTACCGCAGTAATGCTAGATACTCTGAGAGGTCGCCCTGTATCTCAAAGGCACCGTTGGGGATACCCGTTTAAGGCACAGGATGTCATTCACCCATCAGCACGGTATGCTAGCACCTTGAGTTAAAGCCTTGTGTTCATCTTAGCTTCGGAGCCCGTTCCATACGGTGGCAACAAGAGTTGCCGATAACCAGCAACTCTAGCGCATGTTCCAAAAATCCTACTGAGCCCAACCACAACGACGATGTGTGAACACAGCGGTTGGGCTTTTGATCAGTATGTCGAAAGCTACCTTTGCAAAAATGTGTCTATTGTTTTCTCTTGTTCTTTTTGAATTAAGACACTTTCAAAAGTTCTTTTTTCAAAGAGATAAATCTACATTTTTTTGTTGTGTTAAATGAAGTATTTAAATTTAATTCGTCATATTATAAGCGTTTCCAAACTGGACATTTCCCTGAAGGAAGTATATTTATAATTGGAAATACCATCTTCGATATAAGAAGTGTAAATATTTAAACGTCTAATGTCAAGTCTATTGTTCTACTAAAAGTAATTTTTAGCAGAACCTATAAAAAAGAGTCAAATATGTCAGCATCCGTGAAAAATGCTAATATGTTTTTTTAGCCCATAGCATGGTCATGAAAATTCAGAAAATTAACATTTCGATTATTTTCGAAAAAGTTGGTGAATATTTCAAGACTAAATTGAAATTTTAGGGTTTTATCAGTTGTATACCGTGTGGCGTTAAATGGCCAATAAGACCAATAAGCGATTTTTATTTAATACATAATAGACTACCTATTTTGATATTGAAATTAATTCTATATGGGATAAGTCAGTACGTTTTTTTTTATATTATTATCTTCTATGGCCTTTGGGATTTGCATCAACATATTTTTAATCGAGTAGACACCTGTCACAAAACAAAAAAAATGATTTTTGTAAAAGGTAATTTTTCTAATAAAGCATCATTAGGTTTCAACACATAATTTAATGTGTAGTTTAAATTCTCATGAATTATTCAGTTCAACAACGAGTTTTTTTTGCATAAAAACATTAAGAGTAACTTACTAGAACGAGATGAAGCGACAGTTCATACCGCTAAAAACCCTAAAAGAGTTTTTCGAGAAGTGTTTAATAGCCGACTCATTTCACTATTTGGGGATTTAAATTGGCTTTTAAGGTCCCCGGACTTAACTACACCAGACTTTTTTCTGTGGGGCTATTTAAAGTCAAAAGTTTTTGCAACTCGTCCAGAAAACATTTAAGATCTTAAAGTCCGAATTTGAATAGATCAGCTTTTACTTCATCGTGTTATGATTTATTTCTTGTCAAATCTTGAAAAGTGAATTGAAATTAGTAAATCCCAAAGAGTAAATTGTAATTAAGTGTAATAAAATGTTAGTTTTATTAAGTTTTAACAATTTTACTAAGCAATTAAAATGGGTGATTTATTATGAGGAACCCTGCCATCTTCTTTCACAAAAAGCAAAAACAAAAAAAATATTACAAAGACATCTTATCTTTTAACTTAATATCCAGATATAAACTGTAATTCATGTAATCATGATTTTTTATTTCTAATATAGTTTTATATTACCTATTTATCTTATTAAAAAGGAAATTAGGTTTTTTTATTAATTATAAAATGTCACTTTGTTGTTACGATAGAAATTCATTGCTTTTAGTACTATAAATAGACCAAGCCTTATTTGTTTTTGGTTGGATATTCGAGATGGCAGGCATGTACTGACTGGAAACCCTTTGTACAGGTGCATACATCCAGGGTGGTCATTAATTGAGTGCCGATAATACAGGGTGTGAAGCCTCGGGTGATTTTAAGGAGAAAAGTTTATATCAATATGTCCTAACTCTTGTTTTAGCTACAGGGTGTTAATTTTTTTAGGAAAAAAGTAAGTTTTTTACATATTACAATTTGTTATCATTCTTAGATATTTTTATGAAATTTTGTACACATCTTTTCATTATTAAGTAGCATTTGTTGACCTAAAAGATTTTTTTTTAATTTCACCAGTGACGTACGTGACCGTACGGGGTTTGAACTGACAATTTTTGAAAAAAAATGGTATGAAGAGCACTGATAAATAAAACTACTATGTTTTTACCACTAAAATAATTTAGTTATTATTATTTTAGTGGTAAAAAACATAGTAGTTTTATTTATCAGTGTTCTTCATGATGATTAATTACCACATAGTAACGGCTAATAGCATCAGTTTTTTAAAAAAATGGTACGTCACTGATTTTTCTAAAGACCAAAACTATTTTTAAAATCCCCATTTATTTTGGAGCAAATTTAATTTCTAGACTTACTTTTGTACGACGTACCCTTTTTGGAGTAAAAAAATAAAAACCAAAAAATTTGTCAGTCGCAATGAACTGAAGAAAATAAAATTTTTGGTTTTTATTTTTTTACGCGAAAACGTTACTTCGCACGAAAGTAAGTTTAGGAACCAAATTTGCTTCAAAATAAATGGGGATTTCAAAAACAGTTTTGGTCTTTAGAAAAATCATTGACGTACCATTTTTTTCTTCAAACATTGTCAGTTCAAACCCCGTACGAACGTCACTGATGAAAATTTTAAAAAAATCTTTTACGTCAAAAAATGCTACTTAATGATGAAAAGATGTGTACAAAATTTTATAAAAATATGCAACAGTGATAATAAATTATGATAAAAAACTCTTTTCTTAAAAAATTAACACCCTGTAGCTCAAAAACTAAGAGGTTTAGGACATATGTTGATATCAACTTTTCTCCCAAAAATCACCCGAGGATTCACACCCTGTATTATCGGCACCCAATTAATTAACACCCTGAATAACAAGAATCGAGATCGGAACATTTGTTAAATATACAGTGTAAAAAAATCGAAAACAAGTATTTTTTCTCGGGGCCACGCTGTATATCCATTTTTGTCAACTGATTTAATGAAGCATCTTACAGATATGTTTACCAAGTAATTTAAAAATAAATCCTAATGTAGTATCCAAAACATTTTCAAATTTTCTTTCTAAATATGCCGAATTGCCATTGAATGCCGTTTTGAAGTAAATAGAAAATAAATTAATGTATGCCCACCATACTTTACCTCACTCCTCACTTTTAGATTACATCCGTGATGGCATATCCCATCACGGATGTAATAGGTACAAATAACTTCTAACCTTAGTGGAAAATTAGAAACACATGAACATAAAAAGACATGAGTTGTTCGACGGCGTTCACTTTTAATATTTTTTTAAATTTATTCCGAGATAATAGTCAAGAAAAAGACCATTTTTGATCATGTGAGACTCAGGCCCCAAAATTCATAAAAGAATAAAAGAACACCAATATTGATCTTGCTTGTCCTCTCTTGTCTCTTAACATATATTGGTACTCTGTTTTCTCTATTACGAATAAAAGAAGGACTAAAGATGCAATGATGCAAAATAGAAAATCGGGAACATTGAAAAACGTAGTATTTGTAAGGTAAATTATGATATTGCTTCGGTGTCATTAAAATTGAATTTGTTAAATAAGTGTTGCATGGTTTTTTCTGCTGGAAAAATATATTCAAAAAAACCAGGTTAAATTATCTCAGGTACTGGGAAGGTAACCACCTTGATTGATCTGGGTTTTTCGCCGTAGAGGGAGAGTTAATTAATTGCATTTAGTCTCTTATTCATCAGTTTCCGTTCAATATTTTTTTACATATTTATTTATATATTTGTTATATACAGGTGTCTCAAATATGTGGCAATTCTGAATTAATAAAACCTAAAAATATTATGACAAGTCCCATAAACTTTTTTCCTATGTCCCTCTACGGAGATACAGGTACATAACGATCGCCCCTGGAAATCGTTTTTAAATAACTTTTAAATATTTGGCGTAATTTAATATTTTTTAATAGATGGTAACTAGATATCTTTTAAATGAACCCATTAAACACATTTGGTTATTTAATTTGCCAGGACGGACTATCTGACACAATAATGGCAATTTTTTTAACACCGTGTATGATAAAGGTCAACAGTATTATTTTGAATAGCTTTAACCTTAAACTAAAAAGGCACTTTGATTGACATCGATGAAATCAACTGTTACGAGAAATAAAATATCATGGTTGGTATTTTTTACATTATACAGGGTGATTACAAATTGTGCGTCAATATTTGGAAGCAATTTTGGTCCATTTTAAAAGAAAACTTCATATGAACGTTTCTAAACGTCTTAACTTTTGAGATAAGGGTGATAAAATTTTAAAATAAATAATTTATTATTAATATCTGTAATACCACTTTAGATATTTTAATGAAATTTGGCATATATGTATCTATCAAGGAGCATTTTTTAGTGTAGCACATTTTTTTTTTATTTGCCAAGATAGGCAGGTCAAATTCTGTACGAACGCCACTGGTGGAAATAAAAAAAAGATGTGGTACACCAAAAATGCTCCTTGATAAATAGTACATTTATGCCAATTTTCATTAAAATATTTAAAGTGGTATTACAGATATTAATAATAAATGATTTATTTTTGAAAATTTTATCACCCTGTATCTCAAAAGTTAAGACGTTTAGGACATACGTTCATATGAAGTTTTCTTCTTTAAATGGACCCAAAATTGCTTCCCTAAATATTGACGTACAATTAGAAAACACCCTGTATAATGTAAAAAAAATACCAACCATGATATTTATTTTCTCGTAAACAGTTGATTTTATCGATGTCAATCAAGAGTACCTTTTTTAGTTTAAGGTTAAAGCTATCCAAAAATAATATTGTTATGCCTTTATCATACAGGGTGTTAAAAAAATTGCTATTATTGTGTCAGAGCTAGTCCGTCCCTGGCAAACTAAATAAGCCAAATATGATTTAATGGGTTCATTTTAAGAAGACTTATCTAGTAACCATCATATTAAAAAAATATTAAATTACGCCCAGTAGTTTAAAAGTTATTTAAACAAACACGATTTCCAGGGGTGTCCGTTATGTACCTGTATCTCCGTAATGGAGGGTCATAGGAAAAAAGTTTATGGGAACTTGTCATAATATTTTTAGGTTTTCTATTAGATTGCGAGAGATTGCCCACATATTCTGGGACACCCTGTATACATGTTAAATGCCTTTCTTATTTACATTTACGGATATGCTAGGTTTTGGTGCTCAGTTGAAACAGTTTTTATGAGAAATATTATGCATGTAGGTATAGCTTTTATCACACATAAAGATAGTTATTTGTGCTAATACAGAGTTCTCCATAATAGACTACCCATTAAGTTGCTCAGTATAATTGTTAAAACTTAATAAAACTAACCTTTTATTACACTTAATTACAATTCACTCTTTGGGATTTACTATAAAATACGACTTATCCAAACTTTTAAGAATTACGTTTTTTAAATAAGTGCCATTAACTTCAATGCACTTTTCAAGATTTGACAAGAAATGTTTCATGACACGATGAAGGAAAACCTGATCTATTCACCGGACCTCTTCAGGGATTCAGACTTTGAGACCTTGGATGTTTTCTGGACGAGTTGCAAAAACCTTTGACTTTAAATAGCCCCACAGAAAAAAGTCTGGTGCAGGTAAGCCCGGGGACCTTAAAAGTCCATTTAAATCCCCAAATAGTGAAATAAGTCGGCCATTAAACACTTCTCGCAGAACTCTTTTAGAGTTTATAGCGGTATGTACTGTCGCTTCATCTTCTTCTATTAAGTTGCTTTTTATGCTTTCACGCAAAAAACCCATTGTTGAACTGAATAATCCATAAAAATCAGTGGCGGCTCGTCAGGGTAGGCAAGGTAGACGCCGCCCAAGGGTAATAAACCTAACAAGGAGTGCTCGATCCCATTTAAGCCCATATAAACCAATTTAAATGTCAATTCGGTATTTGTGACGTAATCTGTTTGCCTGTTTGTTTTGTTTACAAGTAATATAAAGTCTTAATTTTTTAAAAATATTATACATTACAGTTCTAATAGTAAGTACATATCCAAAATAGTTTTTAAAAGTTGAATATTTAACAAAAATTAATAAAATAAATCTGCCTTCTGGGCAAAATGGGCAAACGGGTGACGTCCAAACATAACCTATATCTGCGGACAAATAGTAAAAATCGAGCACTCCTTATTAAGTTTACTACCATTGGGCGCCGCCTACCTTGGAAAAATGCCTTAAATGTAATTTTAAAAAATATATTATTTAATAAGTATATAAAATTATTATATTTCTACAATTAAAAAGAAAATGGTTACCGCTGAGGCAAGAGCGAACGGTCAAGACTACACAATAATATACCGTTAGTGCTTTGCGACTTCCGACCAAAAGGCGAACTATCTCAGCCGCCTTATTTTGATATTCAGTACGTAAGCAAATCAACTAATAAACGATGCCAAGTGATGCGAAAAATCCGCCGTAAAGTAAAATTCGGCAGATTTATTATTTCTGCAGGCGATTGCATCGGTCGCCTTCGCTTTGACCTTCGACGATCGTCGCACATCGATTATGAGATGCATGACAAGTGACAACAGGTGGACAATTATTGGATAGAGGCACGTGACCCGATGAGACCTTTTAATTGACCTGTATCTTTATCCGAAATAAAAATTCCGTATAAATCTTACCGGTGCATTTTGGTTTCCGAGTTTTAATCCTATAGGTAGTTTAGTGGCAAGTTTTGAAGTTTAGGCAGGCCTTTAGTCCAGGAGAATTTGATTTTTGATAAGTATTTTTTAGCTATAAGTGCATGTTTCTGGTTTTTTTTTTGTTTGTAGTTTAAATAATATTTAAAAATGGAGTCAAACCCTGGTGCATGACATAATTTGCATGTTGCAAGAAACTCCATTTTCCCGACTAAATGTCACAGTTGGTTAAGTGGAAGCATTTTTAGGCAAAGTTTATTTTGTTGGCCTTGTTTACTACTTGCTAAAGGTAGAAATAATGTTTTACGGGGCTTTTCGGATTTAAAAAAATTATCAGCTAGTATTAAAAAACATGAGCTTTCTAAGGAGCATATGAGCAGTTATTTAAGTCTTAAGCGGTTAGAAAAAAACTCTCAAACTATAAAAGATGCTTTAAACGTTCAAAAAGCTATGTCTTTCAAATTATATAATGAAGAAGTAAGAAAAAATAGAATCTTATTAGGTTATTTAATTGATGTTACTTGTCATTTGGCAAAACAAGAACTTTCTTTTAGAGGCCATAATGAAAAAAAAGATTATTCTAATTCTGGCAATTTTAAAGAAACGTTTAATTTATTAATTAAACGTGATATAGAAATTCAACAGCATTTAAAAAAAATTGGAAATGTTTTTTCAGGTTTATCCAAAACTATCCAGAATGATTTAATTCATTGTATTTCTGAACACCTATTAAACGTAATTCAAAACGAAATAAGAGTCGATTTTTTAGTACAAGCTGACCATACTACGGATATAGTAGAAAAATCTCAGTGCCCTTATGTTGTTGGTGTTGTCGGCTTAAAAAGCCAACCTGGCTTTCGTACATCCAACTCTGATGTCTACTTAAAATACGTTTTCTTTCGTTAATAAGAACTTTTTTTGGTAATATTTTCTATTAAAAAAATAACAATAAAGTTAATAAAAATATGAGATTCACGAAAATTGGGCGTGACACCCAAAAAATTTTCGCCGGCGTCACAATTTTGGCCTGCGGCGCTCTCCGCCTACCCAGCTTTATGGGTCGCGGGCCGCCACTGATAAAAATTAAAACTAAACATTAAATTATGTCTTCAAACCTTATGATGCTTTATTAAAAAAATGACCTTTTACGAAAATCAATGTTTCCTACTTTTTTGACAGGTCCTACTCGATTAATAATATATTGATTTAAATCCCAATAATAAAGCAAAATGGTACATACGACGCGTAAAACGAGTAATAGTATCATGGTAAAAAGACGGGGAACCGACGAAGGCGGAAAAACGGAGGGACACTTCGAAGTTTTAGTGTTGCCGTTTCGATACAATTGTACTGAATTCAGTACATAATGATTGGATTAAGTACTTCGTTACAACTTTTTAAGAAAACAAGAAATTCGGTACAAAATACCGTACAGAAATAAAAATTTTAAAAAATAATGGTAGAAATATTTGAGTAAATAATTTTACATACATTTATTAATTTAAAATTTTTTATGGGATATCTCATAAATTATTATTTAAATAGAATATAGGATGCGCCATCTATAATCCTTATCTTGAAACTGAAAATATTGTTTGCTGTAATGGAAAATGGAACACGCGGTTTGCGGGTGGCCTAAATAATTTATCTTTGTTTTTCTAACATAAACAAAGAAAGATAGCAGTATTTTGAATTACCAAACTCGGGGAATCACCAAAAGGTTTTGCATATATATTTTGCCTAAACCTAGAATGGAGGCTTCTAAACGAATATAAAATTAATGAAGAGATTAATAATATTGAGGAAGTTACAATACATATAGAAAAATTTAAAAATCATTCTGAAGAATTCGCATTTCATAATTTATTAGTTTTGTTTAAAGCTATTGTCAGCTTACCACATGGAAGCGCTGCTGCCGAAAGGGTATTTTGATTTTTAAGTATTATTAAAAGCAAGAATAGAAACAAATTGGAAATAAAAACTGTAGAGGCACTATTATTTAGCAAAGAATCTTTAAAGGGAAATTGTTGTTTTACATGGGAACCCGACAAAGCGTTCATCGACTTTAAAGTAGATAAATAGCTTAAGATAATGTTATATGTATGTGCATTGTGCATTTAATAGGTAGATTTATTCTTAGAATAACGTTTCTTTTATATTTTTTTTTATTAAACATTTTTAAAATAAAATATGTTTTTTTTAAAGTTGCTTATAAGTTTTATATTATTTTTTGACTAGTTTTTAAAATATTTTTAATTCAGTACATTTTTTTTCGATTCAGTACATTTGAAAAAAAAATTCAGTACATATTGAAATTCCGCTGCGGCAACACTGCTTGAACTTCGATTTCGACTCTTTGACTGCCGTAGCGCGCTTATGTATTTTTTTATTTTCATTTATTTATTTACATAAAATATTTTAATATACGCGTTTTATTTTTATATCTTGAGTTTTATTTTAGTTAAGATTATAATATCTGCCATTTTTTAATAAGACTTATTAAAAGATTTGTTGATTCTATAATGTAACAATTATTTAATACATTTATTCAAAACAATAAAAAGATCATAGAAATAACTGTTGATCAGACACTTTCCTGCGGACGTATTTTCCTGCAAGTGCACAACGATTTCTTCCGAATGCGCATAATGCGCCTAAGGAGTTTCCTGCTGAGCTTGTGATTTTTTTGCTAGTATTGAGTAGCAGTTAATTATTTATCGGTAAAACCTAAAACTTGCAAATAATTTATAGCAACATATTTACAGTGTCGTCCAAATACATAGGCAAATAAGGTAAATAAGAAATTCATCTGAACTATGCAATTTTTAAAGTAATTAGGTGGGGACTAAAGTAAATAAACATGTTCAAATTAGCGATTTGTATGTTCCTAATTAACTAACGAGAAGTGTAAATTTTTTTTAACTTTTAAATTCTAGTCCTCTTAATGTTTTTATTATTCCACCAAAAAAAACTTGTTTTATTTTTGGTGGTATTTTAACATACCTACATATGTTAACTACTTAAGGGACTTCTCCTATAACGATAATTATGTTTCCATATTCTTAAACTTGTGTGAGTTCTTGCGTTTAAATCAGCATAATAAGGTCTATAATGACCATAATCGTAATTTGGATCTTGTTCTAAGTCGAAGCCCCTTTGCGTTGTTCAAACAGAAAATCCCTTGATACCTTTGATGCTCATCATCCTGCTCTGGAAGTATCACTGCCCACCATGAGTACCTCTGTTAAGTTTCCTATCAATGATGTACCCAAATACAATTTTCGTAAAGCAGATTATCCGGCCCTCTATAAGGATATTTTTAATGCGGATTTTTCCTTTATAACTTCCTCAAATAATGTTATTGAGGCTTGCGATCGATTCTACTCTATTTTGGACTTAATACTGGCAAAAATGTTCCTATTTCTAAGCCAAAAGATAATAAATATCCACAGTGGTATACTGGTTCAATAATCCGAAACATTAGAAAAAATAGTAAAATTTGGAAAAGATATAGACGATATAAAAATAACGATGATATTAAAGAGTTTAAAAACCTTCGTAGAAATGTTAAAATTGAAATTGATAAAGCGTATAAAAAATTCGTAGCGGATGCTGAACGAGATTTCTCTTATAATCCTAATAAATTCTGGTCATTTTTAAATGGAAAAAAGAATGTAACTGGTATTCCGTGTAATATGTGCTTTAATAATCAAATGCTAAAAACCCCTCAGGATATAGTTAATGCCTTTGCTGAGTTTTTTCAGTCCACTTATATTGAATCCTCAACTCCCCAATCTACTAATGAAGAAAACTTAAACATTTTATCTTCTCTTTCTATACCTATGGTAGAGGAAAATGTCGTATTGCAGGCAATTAAGGGTCTTAAGCCTAAGTCCACTGCTGGTCCAGATGGCATCCCGGCTTTTTTCGTTAGGGACTGTGCCACTGTTTTCGCAAAACCACTACTGATCTTTTAACTTATCTTTGGGTTCCTCCTGTTTTCCGGAGATCGGGAAGAGCTCCAGAATACCCCCAATATTTAAAAAGGGTGATAGGTGTAACGTAAGGGATTATAGATCAATTGTGATATCAAATAATTTTCCCAAAGTTTTTGAAATAGTTTTACATAAAATAATTTTTGCTTACAGTAAACGGACTATAATTAATGATCAACATGGGTTTTTTCCAAATCGCTCAACAATTACCAACCTATTAACGATTAAGCAGTATATCTCAGAAAGTCTGGATTGTGGTGGTCAGGTTGATGTTATTTATACAGATTTCTCTAAGGCGTTTGACCAGCTCGACCATGGTATTTTGCTTGCAAAGTTGCATAGCTTTGGTCTGAATAATAATTTACTACTTTTTATAAAATCATATTTAATTAATAGGCAACTGACAGTACAGTACCGTGGCTTTCAGTCTTTTAACATACGTGCTACTTCCGGAGTGCCGCAAGGTTCAGTCCTTGGACCTTTATTTTCAACATCTTTGTGAATGACATCACCAAACATATTAAATCCAATAAACTTCTTTACGCTGATGATTTAAAAATATATTGTCAAATTGACTCTTGGGAGGATTGTGTGAGTCTGCAGGATGACGCGGTTACTTTAAGTCGGTGGTGTGATGAAAATAAGCTGCCTTTAAATATAAAAAATGTTGTACGATGACGTTTACTCGGAAAATGACACCGATTAATTTTCCTTATAAAATGAACAAAACTGAACTGCAAAAATGCTCTCACTTTAAGGATTTGGGAATCACTTTTGATGCTAAGTTGTCTTTTGTAAATCATATTAATGAAATTGTGTTAAGTTCTTATAGAAGCTTGGGCTTTATTTTGCGAATTCAAGGGACTTTAGTGATATAAAGTCGTTAATTGTTCTGTTTAATGCCTTTGTGCGTTCTAAGCTGGAGTATGGCTCTCTTATTTGGTACCCGGCCTATGAAGTTCATTCTAGTAGCTTAGAAAAGATTCAGAGACGTTTTGCTAAATATCTTTGGTTTAAACTGGATGGTACTTATCCACTTACTGGATTTCCAAATGATGTTTTGTTAAATAGATTTAACTTAGTGACTCTTTCAAGACGTAGAGAATATTCTTCAATTATTTTTCTTCTAAATTATTAAACAATAAAATAGATTGTCCTGATATTTTAAGTAAAATTAAATTTCACGTGCCGTCCTTACAGACTCGCATTAGTCATTCCTTTTTTATTTGCCAGTTCCACGAACAAACCTACTTATGTTTTCGCCAATTCATGTAATGTGTAGAAACTATGAAAAAGAAAGCATGATCTTGATATTTTTTCTTGTAGTTTATTTAAATTACGAAGCATTTATTTAAATGTTAATTGATTATTTCTGGTCTTAAAATATGAAAGAAAAGTGATTATAATCTACAAAGTGTGTATATTTGAGAACTGTTCTTTGTTTATCTTATGGTAACTATTGTTAAACACTGTATTTTATTATTAATATTATCTGTCTGTAACTATTTATGTCGAATTTCCTACCCTATAATTGGAAAACTCTGTCTGGGTAGTTGTATTATAAATAAATAAATAAATAAATAAATAAATAAATAAATAAATAAATAAATAAATAAATAAATAAATAAATAAATAAATAAATAAATAAATAAATAAATAAATAAATAAATAAATAAATAAATAAATAAATAAATAAATAAATAAATAAATAAACATACAGATTTTTTATTAATACAGAGGGATCAGTGAAAACTTGCTAAGTAAAAAAAAAGTAGAACAAGATTGTAGACAGAACTTGATTTAATTTTAGATTTTCTTTTATCTTTGTGCAGTCCACGAAGGTTGAGGTCTAAGTACTAACGTACCGTGGGTGTCTTAAGTGTGGTGAGAGGGAGTTTGTTCACGGGACTTAATTATTTGGAGACTGGGGGAGAAGGAAAAAATTCTGCGAGTAGCAGGTTCCCTAGTCTGGACACTCTAGGGATGAAGGAACGAAGAAAGCGGGAAGTTCGGGGCCTCTCCAGTTGAAGTGTAAAAGGATGCATAAAAGTTGTACTACGTGTTTCTCTGTTGAAAACTGCCAGAAAAGGAAATATACTGGCCAACTTCTCTGAGCAGAAGCTGTAAAAATACTACAGAAAAGCGACAGATCCCCCACAGCTCGTCGGTGGGCAAGATGAGGAAGCTTTTCTGTAAGCGTGGGATTATTTATAAGACAAATAGCTCTTTTTTGAATGAAATCAAGAAAGCTAAGAATTGTAGGAGACGCCATTTCTTCAGACATGAGAACATTATTCCAAATTCCGATTTGGGATATATACATAGTACGAGGTAGGTTTGAAAAGTCCGTGCAAAAATAAAAACTACTTACTTGTTTGGGGTAAACCTTTTTTATTTTTCTACATAGTCTCCTTTTAGGCTTATATACTTCGTCCAACGATGTTCCAGTTTGTTGATCCCTTCCAAATAATAGGATTTGTCCAAGTCTGCAAAATATCGATCAGTGTCTGCAATCACTTTCGTTTGAATAAAATCTTTGTCCCGCCAGCCATTTCTTCAAATTAGGGAACAAATAGTAGTCCCAAAGGGGGCCAAGTCTGGAGAATAGGGGATGTGAAACGGTTGGAATTATTTCATTAATTTTGCTTATTTCCAAAAGGACTTTCTTGTGGGCCAATCGTGGGCGTTTTTCTTGCAGCTCGGTTTTCAAACGGTCCAATAATGATGAATAATAAGCACCTTAAATAGTTTTACCCTTTTCCAGATAGTCGATGAGGATTATTTCCTGCAAATCCCAAAAGACAGTGGCCATAACCTTTCCGGCCGAAGGAACGGTCTTCGCCTTTTTTGGTGGAGATTCCTTCTTGGTAACCCATTGCTTAGATTGTTGTTTGGTCTCAGGAGTATAGTAATAAATCCATGTTTCATCCACAGTGACGAAACGACGCATAAAGTCCTCCGGATTCTTCTGAGAAGCTGCACACCATCCTTGCAACACTTCACAGGATTCCGTTTTAGGTCAAGCGTGAGCAATCTTGGCACCCATCTTGCGGATAGCTTTCTCATGTTCAAATGTTCATGTAAAATATTATGTACCTATTCAGTTGAGATGCCCACAGCACTAGCAACCTCACGTACCTTAACTTTTCTGTTATCCATCACCATATGATGGATTTGATCAATGATTTCTAGAGTCGTGACCTCCACAGGCTGTCCAGAACGTTCAGTGTCACTTGTGCTTATATGGCCAGTCCGAAAATTTTAAAACCACTTGTAAACTGTTCTAGGTGCAGAGTCACCATAATGTTTATCAAGCTTTCTTTAGTCTCCTGATGCGTTTTACCTTTCAGTAATGTTTAATACCACACGAAATTCTTTTTTCCATTTCTTGAAAATCACTGACTTCCTTGATTCACATGAATGCCAACACAAAGAAATAGACCAATATGCGACACTTGGTGCGTTCATTGATCTACTAACTAAACATGACCTCGATACGTGCCGGTGGTGCCATCTCTCGGACTTTGCATGCACGGACTTTTTAAACCATCATCGTATACAGATTGAAAGAAGAGAAATACCTTCGGGCTCGAAAGAGGAATCCAAGCTTTTTTGAAGCTGCTGAGGCTATGGCTATAATGTGTTTGTGCCAGTAAAGTTATCGTCAAAAGTAACGCCACAAGATTATCAGTATTTTAAAAGGCCGAAAGTTATGGATAAAAACATGGCCCTTATGTACAGGGTTTTTTCCGTATATAAAATTGGACCCCTTTTTAAAATCTTTATTTTTATAGATAAAAAAAATATTTAATAGGAAGTACAGAAATTCTATTTCAATGTTCTTAAATCGCACCTGGTTTAAGGTTTATAGAAAATAAAGGCTTTCTTGCTTAGGAAAAATCTTTGTGTTTGCAATTCTAAGACAATTATAATCTCAAAATCAGGTTAAGACTGATTATTCAAAATACACCCAATATTCAATATTACGCGCCTTTTCGGGCGTTCATGGAAAAAATATGAGTTTTAATATTTTTTCTTTCAAGTAAACCACTTCATACCAATTTCAGTTCCCACTCCCTCAGAAAGTGCCCCATAATTTTGATGAGTCAATGAGTGAGTGAGAGAGTCAGTCAGTAGTAGAATGGATAACTTTTAATATCGAATATTTCGGAAACCGTTGGACACAAGTTTTCAAATCCTCATAAGAAAATATTATGTAAATTAAACATATTATCCTTTATGGAAACATACCAAATATGATTGAGAGAATCAACCGAAACTTGCTTTTGCTTTTTAACAATGCCGTATCTCGAATGTCATAACTAATAACCATTGGACTAAATCCGAACTAATTGCGACAGTTTATAAACATAAAAGTTATATAAGATAACACCAAACATTTATTTAAAAAAATGTATATCTTGTTTTAATACAATGATTATACACTGTTTCTGCAGCTTCTGTAAATCTCTCTTTAGAAAAAAATTACAACCTGCTTTGGAAAGTAGTTTGTCACAGCTTTTATTACTTCTTATTCAAGAAAGATCTTCTCCCCTTCAAATTTTTTTTATTAAGAAAAAAAATAGTCCAGAGGATCTACGTTCGGCAAATAACTAAAACTTTGAAAAATAGGTTGAATTTTTGAGTCATGGGACTTGTGTGCAGAGACTGGTAATGGGGTCAACAATAGAATTAATTTAATTCATATTAACTTTGCGATTTAGTTTAGAAAATTAAAAAAAATGAAAAATAAATACCTAAATTTCCAAGAAAAAAATATTCAAGATGGCTATTTTACATTTTTTTTAAATACAACTATATGAGGAAAGCCTTTGTCACTCGTTGTTAAATCACCCTGTACCGCTGTTAGTTGAAATTTAAAATTCCATAAATTAATATCTGCGATTCTGAAACTTATGTATGTTTTTACATATATCATATTTTTATAACGAGAGAAACGACACAAGACGAGATAGTGGTCTGTCAAGCGAGAAAAAAGCAATGCGAGAGGATGGCTTCTGAAGACATCGCACAAACGAAGTACAGAAAATCAATTGACACTACGGAACTTGCAGATTACTTAAAAAAGAAACATATTAAAGTTAGAAAAAATATCCCTTTTTATGGTAAGTAGATCAAACAATATTTTTTAATGAATGAATTCGCCAAGACAATATAAAAAATATCTAACATTAAAAATGTCTGAAATTAATTTTGCAATATACATGTAAATACCAAGTCTTTTAAATCTTCTTTATATAAAAATTAAACGTTACACCATATACCTAATTTTATCAGATCACTATCAATAATTATATTTAACTCTTAAGGACATTTATTTAATTTATGATGCCAAGTTCTGGTAGTGACATCTACAAACAATGGCATATTTTTTATTTACGTTAATAAAGTCAAGTCATTCATAAAATTAAAAATAAAGAAGAATGGTTTACAGAGTGGCATAAAATTCAAATCATATAAAAAAATTATTGCATTATTACAACATAGTAAAATTAAGGCAAAGTTCCTATCCAAAAATCTCGAGGTCTTAAAGAGTTTTGATTTAAAATTAGGCCAAGTACTGTCCACAATTTTTGTTTCACTCTTTTTTGCACAAATGCGTGTATTTTACACGAAATGTTCAGGCTATTCTCCCCTATCATACCTTCAGTCTCCTTCCATATAAGGTTATAAAATGCGGCATGTAAAATTCACATAAGTATATCAATTATCCGTAAAAAAATTGAAGTTATGTCAAATAATCTCTGAAATATTCGATCTTGAAAATCGCCCATTTTATTACTAACTGACTAACTCATCCAAATTATAGGGCACTTCCTGGGAAAGAAGAAACTTGAAATTTGGTATTTAAGTAGGTTTTAGAACACAAGCAAAGGAAAAGTTCTAAAAACAGTACATTTTTGCGTGGAACGCTCTGAAACAGGGCCCTCAATCTGGTATTTTAGGGTATTTTAAAATTTTGCATTCTGATTGATCCTGAGTTTCTAATATCTAAGAGTTTAAAACATAGTCAAGATTTTATTCATTAAACAAAAAAAAAGTTACCCATCAGACATCAAACCAGGAGCGACTTAAGAGACAATAAAATGAGCATTTTCGCACTTTATATTCAGTCTAAAGTTTAGGTTCTACCTATAGAGCAAGGCATAATAAGAAAAAAGGCAGGAAATCCCCCATTTTTTTATTTGTTGAACTTAGAAAAAAGAGAAAAGATCCCTCCAAAAAGGCTTATGTAAAATAAGAGCCAAGTTCCTACTCAAAAGTCTAGGCCTGTTAAAGTACTGAGATCTAAAATTAGACCAAGTTATGTCCACAATTTTTTTCCACTCCTTTTTAACATAGCAAGTCTTTTACTGATCTTTCGGTATTAATAAAACAATTATCTGTATCAATAAAAAAAGATATCCAAGAGACCAGTTAAAAACTTGCCGAGTTAAAAAAGAGTGGATTAAAATTGTGGCCAGAAGTTGGTCTAATTTTAAATCCCAGACTTAAGAGGCTGATATTTTTGGATAGGAACTTGGCCCGTATTTTTCATAAGCGTTTTTGGTGAGATTGGACTTTCTGGGGCTGTTCGGCCGACGCACAGTGGCATAAGTGCTGAAACATACATTGCGTTTTACCAGGAGCGTTTTAACGGGTCCTGTTTGGCGGGATAACAACAACCTATAGTTTTTTAAAGGATAGTCCCATATAGAAGACGCACCAGGGGGCGGCGGAAATGCTGCGGTCAAACGGGACGACTGGGCGACCAAAAAAAAACGGTTACCACAAACTCAGTTTAATGAAGGCATAAGCGTTTAGCCATGGGGGGAAATTTCCTGGTCCCTGGTTCCTAGGGGATCGAATTTTAAGGACTTGAAGATTTTTTTTTCCGACTATTCTACCAAAATTTTGAAAAGTAAAAACAGTTAGTTTTAAATTTTTTAAAATGATTTTTACAAAAATAAATTTTATTTTTTTAAAAGTAATTGTAATTTTTTCGGGGGAACTGGACTTCCCCCAAAATTTCCTTTGTTTTAGTGGGCGTAATTTGAAGTTCATCAAAAAATTAATGAACATCCCAGGTAATTAAAAAAAGTAATTTTTAAGAATATCTTATTCTTTTGGGCTAAATAGAAAGGTGGACCCAATACCCCTTTTTTTTTCCCGGGTTTTTTAGAAACCAGAGTTTAAAAAAAAACAAACAATTTCCAATTGACCTGACGACTAGCAACTTTCTCCGTGATAGAACAAGACTGACCAATGACTCTGTTTCATTCTAAGGGGGTGTGGGGCCTTTCATCCCCAAAAGGGCCCTTTAAAAACCCCCCCAAACGCAA